>WURS02032607.1:0-11551 GCA_011762765.2 Rhinocypha anisoptera | reverse complement strand
GGGGGGGCGGGGGTGCGGGTGGGGGTGGGGTGGGGGGGGGGGGGGGGGGGGGGGTGGGGGGGGGGGGGGTGGTGGGGGGGGGTGGGGGGGCGGTGTGTTAGCTGCCTCACCCGTTTCTCTGGGTTTGGTTCCGGGCGGGTGCCCCACGGGGGAGCGCCAGCCGCCGGCGGTGCCACCTCGGCCGCCGGAGGTGTCTTCTGGTGTGGGTGTGGCCCTTTCGATCCCCCGCGCCGTCCCTCCGAAGCGGACGCGTGGGCGTGGACCGGAAACCGCATCCCTCGGACACTTATTTCACGCGACTTGTTCTCTGCGATTATCGGTCTCCGGTTTGGGAACTGTCTCTAAACTCCAACCCCCCGCTCTCCATCCTTTCAAGTTTAGGCGTTAGATAGCCTCGTGAGGCTTGTTTCCCCTGGAGACATCGCTTCCCTTGGGTTTGTGAAAAGTAGGCGTGACTAATGTTTTTTGCTCGAGTCAGGTTCGTCCCGCCAGGACGTTGGTTGTGTTCCGTTAAAACAATGCGAATCCCTCCCTTCCTTCAAAACGCCCCGCTTCTCGCCTTCGTTTCTCATGCGTTCGGGTCATTATTTTTCTTTAAGGGGTCCTCGGACGGGGGCGGTCCTTTTAGCGTCTCGAATTTTGTTTTGTTGCGCGGCCGAGCGGAAGGTTTCCGTCGCCGCGGTTTTGTATTCATCTGTCGTAATTTAAGACGCATGTGTGCCGCTATGAATCCTTTCGTGAATTGGGAACATTCTTTTGTACTCGGTTAACTTAAATAAATTTTTTTTTGTTAATTGCTAAACATAAAGCAGTACTTTGATAAAAATAAACTTTACTTTTTTAATTTGCTGAAATTCATTTTAGGAGATATATGTGGCTATTAAAACGAGAAAACACACAATTAGGCGAACTTAGCAGTTGACATCGGTGCTGATAAACCAGTAGATCCCACTAACTCATTTTGTAATAAAGAATGTCTTTTAATTTACCTCACCACTCGAGTAATAGTTCAATATTAGGTATTTGAATATTTAGACATCATACGAGTAAGTTTTGATTTGCGTAGATTTGAAACCTTTATTTGTTCAATCACCTTAAGCACATCGTGGTGCAGACATGTGTTGGGGAGGTTATCTTTTTAAAAAGTATTTGGGGGATTCGAGTCTATTCATCAGATCATCATTTTCCCAATTTCTTTTCATCCTGAAAGTATTTGTTCGATTAGTTTTTCCCTTGATTCGCCGAGTAGACAGAGCACAATTTAAATACTACCAAGCACAATTTAAAATAGTCTCCAGGAAAAATAACATCCACAGCACGCTACAGCTTAACTTTCCACTTTACTTCCGCTCACTTAGTGAGGGTGATTGTTTCAATCTAAAAACGAATCCGTCCACTAGTTATTTTCCCGAGCAAAGGAAATTTATATGATGCGATGACTTCGTGCCCGCTCATTCAATTATAAAAGCGTTTTGGCGTTGGTACGTCACGTCTTGCAACGACACCTAAAATAAAAGTCTCCTCGCTGGCTTCATCCCAATGATATTTTCAGCTTGGTGGGTCATAAAAATGTAAATCGATATTCGATATCTACATTAGCAAGATGTAATTATATTCAGCGAGCCCGCGATAATCATTGTTTCAAAAAGTTCCTTTTCGGATACTCGTTTGCGTACGAGCAAGCCATAAAAGTCATCAATTCTCTCGCAGCTTTGGGTCTGAGTGTTTTCTTATTTATTGCGTGTTCGAAAATGCTCACTTTTCCTTGTTATAAATCGTGTCTACCCGAAATCACTATTTCAAAAGTTATCAGATTCAATTCATAGATGGAATGAGAAAAAAACATAGGATAACTGCATTAAGCTCTATCAAATATTTGGACGAGAGATTCACATTTTTCATCAAATTCGCTGAGTAGACGTATCCCGAACCATCTAGATCGGCACTACCTGATAATTGGCTAGATTGAAGGTAAACATTGCAGCGATCACTTGTGTTTGAAGTATTATGCTACGGGACTATTTATAAAGACAAACTTTATCAAGTATGTGCAGCAAGTTTATTTAATTGAGTACCTCGCACTTCGACTGGCACTACGCCTCGCCAATCCCGTCTCTCTCATCATGCCTACGACGCGAGACTAATATTTGCACTGGATTTTATCACGAGAAATTACCGTGAATGACATGAAAAAAACATTCGTTACCCTTGATGACGTGTTATAATACGAGCAGAGAGGAAATAAATGTAGCCGTGGAAAAGGTTTTGTTTCGTTTAAGTGGTCCAATGAAATAAAATTTACTCTTCTCTCACAATAACTATTGTGTCCAAGTTCGTGTTGCATTTGGGAATCTCTTTTGTGCCCTATCTAACAATTTGAGATAGGAACGTGACAAAATTATGAGAAATGGATGATTTTTTTTCTATTAATATATTTTCGTTGTCGCTGTCGTTGGAATGGCCGATGGAAAGAGAGACGTGGTCATTTTACAATTGCGGAATATTAACACTTTTTGTTTCCCTTATATGTCCAATTACATTTTCTTTTGACTGTGTAAACAATCAAAATAATACACGGGGAAATACATTCACTGATGAGAACGTATTGTGATATTAATTCGTCTTACGTTAATAAATTTTTAAAAATTATTTCCCGTTTTATCTCGCTATTTTAATATTTGCAGAAATGGGTTACATAAATCACAGTTTTCATATAAGTGTATAGTGCTTCTTCCACTACATGCAAATGTCATTTAACATCCTTTTATATAATAGCCGTTTCAACTGTTTCCACAGTTGGAACTATCACCGCAGAAAGTCTACAATGTAATGTTTAATAGTGACATATGCATTTTTAACTAATGAATGGCGATGAACTACAATATTACACGAAGAATTAATTGCATCTTCAGAAACAAAGTACTATGTTACTAGAATATAATCGTTAGATATTGATTTCGGTGAGGATGGAAACAATACGAAAGAGACATCAAAATGCTTAACCCGAAATGAACTAGTGTTACTTAAAGCTGACTGAGAAAAACAGTTTTTAGGGCTGTTGCATCCATTATTTTAGTGTTTATGCAAATTCGTGGCATTTTAAGAGTCAAAACTTAAATTAAGATGAAGTAAAATGAAAACAGAAACGAGAGACAGCTTTAAAAAATAAACCGAAGTGCCAAAAAAATACGTATTGTACCCAGGCGACAGTCATAGTGTCTTAGCCTGGTGACATATTCATTAAATATTGCTATCAGTGTTCAAATCGTAAAGATTTTAAATTAATCCATATGTATTGACACCTGTAAAAGATTCTACGTAGCATATGTAATAATATAGCGGTTTCACTAGTTTCACTATCCCATACTTGAACAATTTTTTTGGCCAGAATGAAATCGTAATTTACAAAGAAATTCTATTAAATATTTTATAAATTTAAAATAGAATAGAGCCTCCGAATTTGTTGAAGTAAAGTGCAAATATTTTTTTTAGAGAAATAGGACGCGAGCCTCCACATTATGAAAAATAGTGGCCGAAGTATGTCTTAAGAATGTCAGAAGATTGTATGGAAATCGAATTACTACGACCAGGAGATAAAAAGTAGACATAAAAACATCGTTTTTTGCCCTGAAGTTTTTAAATAAATATATGTCTTATGTCTATAATGTAATTAACAGATGTTATTAATTTATCCTTTGGGGAAGGAATATAAATCATCTCTCTACCACGAAGGCAACCATTCCTTAAAGCCCCACACACACCACCTTAGACACTAATGGCTGCGTTCCACTCCTTCACTTACAGGAGATTTATTCTTTACTCCCTTTTTACCATAAAAGAGTTTTTCAAGGAATTGAATTTAATCATAGAAATTGAGAATTGACAACAGTTGATTTATAAATTCTTGGAAAAGAGAAACGCTAATAAAAGCATTTCATTCACGCGAGTCCATGCGTTCTTCTCGGAGCCATCCTCAATTTTACGTGCCCTGCCATTCACGGGGAAGGTCACAAAACTCTCTGAATGGAACCAGGAAATACATTGAGATTTTTCATCGCTCCTAAATAGAATTAAAAGCATAGCGAAACTAGATAAGACGTCTAAGTTTAGGTCTTCCTGTTAACCGATTCCCGTGAATTGATGCAAATGTTCACTGAAGTTCACTGTGGAGGCCGTAACTTGGTGGAATTCCATGATAGAGTGATGGATTTTTAATAACTATTATATTTCCACAAAAGAAAATCTTTTGTGGAAAATCTATTATTTTGTGGAAATATAATAGTTATTAAAAAACCGTCACTGATTCAAATGTGTTATATAAAGTATTCTTAAATAAAACCATAAAAATTGTGAAAGAAGGCGAAGTAATGAAATTATTAGCTTGCGTACGAACATCACATGGCAGATGTTCTGATCTATGGTTTCAGAATGTTAATATGAATTGCACCTAATTATGGCATTAACAGTTAATATTAGAATACTATAGGCTGATCTAGATGCTATAAATACTACCCTATGCCAACCACAATGGTAGAACAGACTGATTCATGATTTTCAAACTGCAACGCGCTTTCATTAAAAGTATAAGCCAAAAAGGAAGTAGAGAAAGTAAGTATTAAGAAGCCAAAAAAAAGTAGAGAAAGAACTACTTTCTATAGTTAAATTAATCTTGATAATCATTATCAGTACATCGATGTTTGACTACAACCCCCTCCATCCTCTTCTATCTAGTGCTAGCTCTCTCTCTCTCTCTCTTACACCCCTTGGTAAGTCTTCTTTCTAACGTCTCTCACAATTTGCCCTATATCCCTCGGTCTTCCCCGCGGGGTCTTCCACTCAATTTTTCATTCTATTGTATTCTTCACGAACCCGTTATACCTCAGGGTATGTCCTATCCACTTTACTCTTCTTTTCTTTAAAGTACTCCACACTGCCTTACAATCTTGATAATACGTAATATTGTTAATATTTCCTACTATTAATAAAACTTTGATAGTAGTAAATAGTGAAAGAAGTTAAAATTTATATCTTATAAAATAAAAATATTTTGTTATACCTACCTTTTTTGGGAATAAGGCTTGGTATAATCCCGTTAAATTGCCTCTTCATTCCTCAGTGTTGAAGCTTTAAAATGTGAAAACTTAGCTCTTGTGTCTTTTATAAATTTATAATTTTTTTATGAGGATAAAAAAACAGTATGTAGAAAAAATTAACAAAAATAAGAGGGAAGCCCTGTCTTGTGTCAGATAGTTTATGTGAAGAATGAGCTGTGAGGTACCTTAGAATGGATTATGTGTAGAGGTTACTTAGATGATGTATGAGAAGCATGTGATTGAGAAAATTAAAGTTAAAAACTATGTAGCCATAAAGAGGTTGGCAAATGGCCGTTTGATTTGGTGAGCTGTAGAAAACCAATCTGCGATTTTTGTACCTGAAAATGACAACGGACTTGGATTAATTCTACCATTCTATATTCTGCCAAATTCTAACTTTAAACTTGTGAATAATGTACTTTAGTACGTTATCTAACTTAATGATTCTTATCAGTCAGGATGGATAGTTTTGATCGATTTCCAACATTGACAAATTCCATCGATTTAGTTTGATTTGATCTGTTTCGGAGAAACATGAGCGGTTTCCATAATTAGAAATCTCCCAGAAATTCCAAACCCTCAGGGGAGATAGATCTTTACTAAAACGTCCTATAATACCCCAAAAATAGTTTAACAACGTCGTTTTTATTCTAAAATACCGATATCTTTCCATTTCTGCAATCCGAATCAATACCGTGGCTTCCGACGGCGTTCGTCAGAGAAATGAAATGAGAGAACTAAATGATACTATTAGACCATTAGACTGGTGGGGTTAATGCACTTTTGCGGTCACACGTCAGTCACTCACTTTCATTCCTTATTTGAAGGGCCGTCATATCACACCACCAGCGACTAAGGCTCCCCAGAATCCACATTGGCGAATAATAATTTAAATTTAATTTAATTTAGATTTAAGATTTAAGCTACTGTCGTAGATTACTATTTTTGTATATCTGGGGCATCTGAAGGAAATAATCTATTTTTCACCATAGTTACAGGTTCACACCAATAAAATGAGCTTCAAACTAGTTAATTTTCCTAATGGCCTAAGACATGTAGTCGTTTTATATAGTAAGGAAACTCTTGGAGTATCATGGTGATGATTAGTCTAGTATAAGTTGAGGAAGGCTTTCAATGAACTTAAGGAACAAACGTAGTCAATACTATGACATAAATTACTTTTCACCTCCATACCTCCCTCACTCTCTATTCCATCTAAAATCCCATTTGGTTACTTACCTCAACCTCGCATACTCCACATTATACTCTCTATTACGGTCTTCAACAACCCATTACCTCCTAGTATCCCTTCCGTCTACTTTTACGCCATTCTTCGTATATCCCCTACATTAAGTACCGTACTTAGCACGCCTTTATTAGTATTTATCTCCGTTCATTTTAAACTTCTCATTTTTCGCCACACCCGCATTTATTAAGCCTCCAAATTTCTTCCTCAACGATAAAAATTGGGAATTATGCAACGCTAAGATCCATACGAAAATTTGTTCTGGCTTCTTCTTTAGATCTTTATCTAAGGCTCATTTCATCAATGCCATTCTTTTCGTAAATTCTCCCTTTGTATACGAAATTCTTCTTCCCTACCTGCCTCTTTCCCTGCCTTTTATTGAATTTTCCATAAAAAACTATTTAAATAAGTTTTTTACCTGTTCCATCGTATGCCCACTTACCCTAAACTTGCTCCTATTTCTTGAAGATCTTGTTTCATTTGTATTCTTGTAATTCGTTTTCTTCGCAATCTTCTCACATTGCTTCTGTATGAGGAAATTAAGTCTTAGATTTTAATTATTAAAAACTGATCATCATATCACTTTTCCAAGGAAATCACTTAATAATGCATATGATAGCCAGTCCTTACTAACTTATTTGAATAAGGAATCCAGGAAACATTTCGGAGATTCAAAGTTAATTTTGGCAATTCACTTGTGATAAACAATAATCGTTACCTTTGTTCGTTTTAAAATTTTATTAAAGTGTTCCTAAATTCATATTTTTTATTTTCCATAGTATTCATCTATTTAATTGACGAACTTCAATAAAATTAAGTAGTTGTTGCATATATTTAGTAATTTATTTTAAAATAATTTCTCAAATTCAATGGTCGAAATTTAAAGATGGAAATAGTCTAATTAGGTTTAAAATTAAAAATATTTTCACTTTAAAGGTTTCCCAAACTAAAATATTTCCATTATTTCTGGTTTAAGTCACCTCGGGAAAAAATAAATATCAGTTACAGATTTGATGCCATAAATGGTCTTCAATAGGACAGGACACATTTCAGGTACAGCACCGGAGACAATTGATGGGACAAACTTCGGGGAATGAAAGAGTAAAAGTTTTAGCTTATTAGCTTAAAAGGTTATTTTAAACCAGTTGGCATTGTTCTGTCATATGTGGGGGATTTAAAACACATTGTGAAAAATAGGTATAAACATATTTGTATGGAAATCAAAACTGATTTATTATTTATTTGACATAGTTTTACAATTTATATCTTTCGAATAGTGATTTTGTATCTTCAATAAATTTATTAGACCAGTACTGCCACTTTCTTTTGTGAAATGGATCCTTTTCAAGATTAAAGTGACTTGAGCGAATGTCATTTATAATGCTGAGGCGTAAAAGATGGTTTTATGAAGGACCCAACAGTTCCAGTCCTTTTTATTTTTCTCCGTAAAAATCAAACAGGGAGACAACGGAATCTGATTTAAACTATTTCCGTTTATTTCGAAGCCAGCCACGTAGATAAATACTGGCGCATCGATCGAAGTCGGAGAATCCTCGGAGATGAGCGTATTCCAAAAGACACCTGGAACAAATCGTTCGCTTATGCTGGTGGAATCGCCAAGTAGAGCAGTTTGATGTGTATATTTTTCACCGAATGCGGTGGAGAAGCAAATATTCGCGAATAGTAGCGGAATGGTGTTCGCACCCAGCTCTTCCATTTTCAGGCTCCATTTTTTCTCCATCTGAGGAAGCTGATGTGGGTTATTTTCGCTGCCCTCAATTACACCTTTCAGTACCCTCACTCAAACCATTAATTTGTTCGGTCAACTCTTGCTTAAGACCGGCTTTAACTGTATCTTCATAAAATGTGTGCCTTGTGCCGTCCTGCAAATAAATCAACTTTTTTTAAAGTGCGATACCCTTATGGATCATATTTCAAACACAATAAAGCTTTTTTCATAAATAACTTCTAAGCACTTAATATCGGAATGTAGCGAATTTTCATATTTTATTTTAGATGTTCACGAGGTGTATTACGCGGTGCACTCGACACATCTTTTACTGATGAGAGTCTGAAACAAAGAATATTTAACTGTTTGGTGATTTAAACCATTTGGATTATAGATTGAAATGGCAGTTTGGTCAATTTTTTGTTCTTCCCGACGTGTATGCCTAGAATTTATTCATTATCATTACGAGAATAAAAATATTTTTTTGTAAAAAATCAAGTTTTATGATGATATCCAGAAGATAAATTCGTACATAACTATTTAAAACCAGCCAAGCGACAAATGTCTCTTCGTGAAATCATAAAGCCAAATGTAGAGATGCTTACCATGTGATAATACAAAAAATATCATTTTAAAGGCTCGCGGCGATTAAGAGTTTTTGTAAATTAAAATCCCATTTTACTGTAGTTACTGAAATAAAAAAGTTGGAATAAGGATCCCTTTTATCGAAAAGAAAGTTTGAGCGAGCAAGCGTTTTCCGGTAATACTCGTGTGATTTAGTTTCTTTGCAAAATGAGAATTCGTACAATATATTTGAATTGTAATTTCTTTTTGATTCTCTGGGGGATACGTGGCTCGTTTATTGATTTTGTACCGTTTCTTGTTCCTCAGCTGATTATCCGCCCATGAAACAAGCGTTCTCCTCCTTCAATGCCCTTGGCATTTTTGCAAAAAATATCGGAATTAATGGTATTTTCCCGGCGATTCCTTTCGCTTTCGTCGTTCCCCTTCGCTGCCTATTTTGCTTAACTTACTCACCTGAGACCATTTCGTTCTAAACTCAACTTCTGATCAAGCTCAGTTACTGAACCTTCATTTTCCTGGGGTAAAGGCATAAAAGAACTCTCTAAAGGCTTTTTTTTCCAGTAAGATCCCATGAAGTTCACCTCTACCCCAATTACGTATCGGATGTTTGAAGAGTTCAGAAAAATGCGTGATTAATTTCCAAAATACTTTTGAAAAGCAAAATTTTCATTCAATCAACGTTTTCTTGGATTTCAGTTTTCAGTCAGGTAGCCATATCTCATTTTTACGGAAGAATGAAATGTTCGAGGTGTTTCATCTACATCAATTTTTATGGGAGACTAAAGGATATTTTTAATGACTTGCTAACATCAGACGTAACTTATATGGAAGAAGTTTTATGCCTCGATACTGTGATGTAGTGATGGATAGTAGGAAATGATGTTGCTTTTACTCTGCTTCAATTGACCAGGGATGTCTGCTTTCATAAATTTCACTTTTTGGAGGGATTTTTAGTGAAATATCATTTGGAATTAAAAGGTATGTTACATTATTTGCAAGTTATCTATATTATTTACTATTTTTTTTAAAGAAAAATTGTGGAATGGAAGTAAGTAATGTAGTAAGCACTCTCAAATCTTTTGACGTGAAATTAAAACGATAATTTATTTGATACTCATCTACAGAATGGACTATCTCACGTCTCGTATATAACTAAAACCGGAATCTTTAAGAAGCAAAAATCATCATATTACATTCTTACTTGAAAAAACGAAATTCGAAAAGGTGGCCGTCTTTTCTTTAAAGTCACTACTACAAGTCCGCCAATCCCATTCAAAGCCTGAAATTAAGAGACACGCATGAAAATAGTTGGTAAGAAAGGGCACCGAAAAATTGTCACGTTAGTTTGCAATAGTTGTGCTAGTTTGTGAGTAATGAGGTAACAGATATATAATCATACGTTAAATTAGATTTATAAGTAGAAAATGGTAGTGGAATCCATGATAGATGTTGCTGTGTAGTTAGGGGAGAAGTAAATAAAAATTTTTAATTTAAAAGTTTATACTTGTCAAAACTATCACAGAAACGACTTGGATGAACAAGATTGATTTCCGAGTTATTCGTGGCTTTGTACTTCAGTCACATTGTGAGCGCAATACAACATTCAATCCATTCATCCAATTTATTTGATGCTTCACATTGATCGCACGGGAATGGATCAAAAGAATACCTTCAATTCGATTATTATAGCGGGAATTACGCTTTCGCAACTGAGGCTGTTGTTGACGTGATGTAATCATTCAAATACGTAGGATTCAATTTCCTTGAGCATGAGGTGAATAATTGGCGATGGGAATTTTAATATAACTCGTTGGATCGTAACATTGGCTTCCTCTGTCAAGAAAGAAATCAAGTTTTGGAATGGAATATATTGTTCGCCGATCACGGTGCGATAACGAGTAATTAAAGAAAGAAACGGTGTGAACAGTAAGCCAAATCTCCGTAGACCATTGGATTTTTGAGGTGTGATCAAATAGTGCAATATTGTAGCGTGATATAAAAATGCGGTACCGGATGCATTTTGAAAGTTTTCGCAAGTATAATATTTTGCCAAAGGAGAAGGACCTGAGGATTTCTCGGCGTATGCTGGCGGTGAATTCTTCTCGGACAGGGGGCGAAAGAAGTAACACTGCTATTTACACATGAGTATGAATGCCGATCAACACCCTGAAGACGATGGCGGAGTTTTCCGTCGAAACGTCGTCAGCAGAATATCTGATCCGGTGGATATCCCGAGAAGAATCCACACCTTTTGCCTAGGTGTTCAAATCAAAGTAAAATGTCACGCTTTTGCCCTTCGCGGCTTCAAAGGATGTCTCTTAAATTAGGGATTTGAAAAAATTATTGCTTCTTGTGATTTACTTTTTTTCATGGCAAGCGCTTAAGAGCATAGCTTAATTATAGGATACCAGGTGCGGATACCGAGCTTGCACTTAAACAACATTTGAGCGAGTCAGAATTTCTATTCAGTTTTCATCTTGGGTATTACCTGTCGGTAAATTGCACTCATGCTTCAATCAGTTTTCACGATCCTCCGAAACCAGACTGGGAACTAGTTGGCTGCGCTAAAACAAAAGCAGAGCATCGGGCGCTGAATTCCCCCGCGTCGCTTCGGAGGGCTTAGGCCTCCTTCCCTCCTTTAGTATTCCGAAATCACTCGATTCCAAATGTAAGTTAAACCACCTCCGTCTTAAATGGCGCACTGTAAGAAGTCCGCCGTGTTTGTGTGTGTGCGTGCGTCTGTACGCGACTAAACAACTCGGGAGGAAAGGAGGTGGTTGTTTTTTTCCTTTTTGGATAAAGGATATCCCGAACGACTGCGGCTTAACAAGAGGCTTTAATCAAATACAATGTTCGTCGTCTCTTCAGCAGTTCTCCCCCATTCCCCCCCCCCCTTTC
>WURS02032596.1:0-11551 GCA_011762765.2 Rhinocypha anisoptera | reverse complement strand
GTAGGCGTATTGCCTTTCAAAAACAAATATTTAATAACAGCTCGATACTCGATTTTGTCCATTTTCACAAAAACACTTACATCAACTCACTCAAATGACTGCTACATAACAACTGCACATCCAAAATGGCTGAAACTTTGGTGAGTAACTATCAACAGATGAACAACGAAATTCACTAGCTTTTGTTTAGGAGTGCTGCCATCTTCATGTTGAGGTCGGAAACTTTTCAGACCACCCTCGTATATGTGTTTGGTCATATCAGTGCCTGTATCACTACTCACGCATATATGTGGGTGGGTAAGGTGGTTCCCTCAGTGTTATGGATGTGTATATATGTATAACACAGTGCGGAAGCATTTAAAGTCCGAAAATAAAATGCACAATGTGGATATTTAAGTGTGCCACACGGCTGCATGTAGTGTGAGGATCTGTTGGAGGAAATGCTTAGCACTGAAAAGGTTAAATACCCATATTATATTTGGATAAATTGTAATCAGCAATATTTATTAAGGTAAAAATATTATAAAACAAGATACAATGTTATGCTCCATTTGAAGTAAACAATTTAAACTTTCAGCACAATTTATTAAATTAAATGTGAATTATTTCAGCATTCTTTTATTCCTTCATTATGTAATCACTTCAAACTTTAGGGACTTAGTGATGTGTACAAAAATTAGAAATTACATTTGTCTGTGTACTTGCTCTAATTTAGATTTATTCTCAATGGTTCTCATTTATATTGTTTTATTGTATTAATTTGACTTTCCTCCTACAGGTATTAGATGCTGAGAATGAAGTAGCACCCTTTACTCAAGCAGTTGAGAGTATTGTAAGTGGGCCCACCTTTCAAAGCAGAACTATATGGTGGGCTGAAGTTATAGATTGTTGTACTAGGGCGAGTTTAGGACCTGAGTTGGTACGGAAAGTGAAAAATGACATAACCGATTATATGTCCACTGCTGGAAAGGGAAAGGTATTCTCCAAATTTGACCAGTAAGTATTTCTGCTAGAATTGATGAATTACATTCTGTAATGATGGCAAAGTTCATTGAATGCTCAAAACTAAGGATAGGAATAATCCTTATAGATATTTAGATTCAAGACTGGAAAGACCTGGTTTAAGGAGTTAACTATTTATCCCCAGAAAAATGTTCAACATTGTAAATCCTAACATTCTAACTTTTTAATAATTCAAATGGTTGAATTTAAAAAAAACATTTTAAAAATAAAGCCTTTTACCTTGACATTTTTTATTTATCCAGGGAGTAAGATTGCTTAGAATTTAAAATGTAAACATTTGGATTATATATTTTCAGTTTCATATATATTTTACTTAGGAATAGTTTTTTACATGCATGTGCACTTACTGATTTTTAGTTTTAAAATTGTATTGGGATAGTATTTCAGATGAAGGTGGGCTTCGCTATGTGCTGTCTCTAAGAATTGAAGAACTTTTTGATAAACGAGACACAATTCTGTCAGAAATGCAAGAATTAGTGCAGATAGTATATGATCCGGCAGAGGCAAGTCGTTTAGTAATGATAGCAGTAGATTGTCACTTACGTCAGTCTTCCTGCTCAGCTGCTATTGTAAGTGTAGGTGCCAAAAGAAAATCCCAGTCAGATATGAGTACCAGTATTGGTAAAGAAGGTAAGAAATAATTTAAAATTTAATTTCACATTTTCTTTGGAGATGTAGTTTTTAAAACCCCTGAAAACCCCTATTGTTGTGCTGAGTGGCTTCAGGTTTCTTGTCTTTTGTTGGCACTAGTTTTATCCTCTTTCTAGAGAACATCTTCTGGTCAAAGCCACACTATGACCATAAGAGGTTCTCTGGATCGAGAATGAACCTGCTTTCAACAAAAGACAAGAAACTGAACTCGGGAGTCTCTCAGCACCACATCATGGAACACTTTGGAACCCTTTGTCAGAACCTATTTCTTATTACCATTCCATTCTATCACAGGAAAAATCACTCTTGTTCATAGCACATCAAATTCCTCACTTTCATTTCAATGCGTGCAAATTATTATATAGGGTCTGTCCCAAAAGTTCCGGTAATTTCGCTGTAAAAAATGATTTATTCAATATAAACGTGCAAATGAGTTAATTATTTTCAAAATACTGTCCTTCTGACTTGATGCACCTCTTCAAACGTTTTACCCACCCCTCATATCTTCCTGGAAGGCATCAACGGGGATCTCTCGTAGACAGGTGGTCGAATCGGTTTTTAACCCTTCCAGCATCCCGTGGTGATGTCCTTTGAGCGATCTTCTGATTCTCGGGAATAAAAAGAAGTCCGGCGGGGCCTCTGAAGACCTGTCTAAGAAGTCAGAATCGGTTTCATAACGTTCAAGCAGGTCCTGACACGTCGTGACACGCTGGGCCTTCATTCCGTCTGTGAGCATTTTGGGGACCATTTCCGCACACACTTTCCTCATGCACAAATCCTCTTTTAAAATTCGGTGAACCACTGTTTTCGGCACATTACTTGTGTTAGGTAACATCCAAACACTCAATCTTCGATCACTATTCAAAAGTTTTTGCACATTTTCCACCGTATCGTCAGTTTTGGTCGTTGAAGGGCCCCCTGAGTGCTCGTTGTCATGGACGGACTCCCTCCCCATCCGGAACTTCCTGTGCCACTCTAAAGTTCGGTTCTGGGACATCTTGTCATCCCCGTAGGCTTGCTGAAGCATCTTAAGCGTACCTGCACCATTTTTGCCCAGTTTGACACTAAATTTAATCGCGTACCGTTGCTCTACATTCTGCACCAACACTATTCTGACTATTTTTCGACGTGGTTCAAAAACGCACTTCACGTGAAGAGTGCTCCTGCCTCGACCACGTGCAACGCGGCTGCGAACAACGTGGCTCGCTTTCGCTGAGACCCCCCACCACTAATTCCGCCGGGAGTCGTGATGCTCAAGCACGCCGGGGCGGCGGGAAAAAATCATTACCGGAACTTTTGGGACTGACCCTGTATCCTATAAGTTTTTTTTAAATAAATGTTAATTTTGCATCCACAATACTTGCAGGGAATAAAATACATTATTATAGACAGAAATAAAGATGTTATGCAGAAATGACCATTATATTAATTTTGCTGTCAATAATTCTTCCTCTGGCAGGTAATAAAAGGAAGAGTGTCACAAAAAAGAAGAAATCTACGAAATGCGATCTCTGTGAGGCCAATGCCAGTTTGGAACTGTATGAGGCATACTTGTTCAAGGTGCTTAAACAGAAGGTAGAAGCAGAGGCTGTGCTCCTTGGAAAAACTGACCATGTGAAGAAACGAAATGATGAAGATGATGCACAAGCTGTGAAAATGTTTGGTCAGTTATCTCGGGGAAACTGGGCAGACGGAGAAATAGAGCGAATGCTTAAAGGTAGCTTTTATTTGATATTCCCTTTTTTTTATTTTTCAAGTTGAATAACAGAAACACTGCTTAGTTACCTCTATGGAGAAAGGGTGATAATTTTCTCATGTCTGAAAGAAAACTTAGTAGTATCGTAGAATAAAGAATACTATAATAATATTCATATACTATATAGATTGACCAATACTCAAGATTCTGTGAAATGCATGGGAAAAAAATTATTTAACAAACAACCTGCTTCGGCATCTAGTGTCACTGTTGCCAGATTTAAAGCAATATTATTTTCCTGGCTATCATCCAAATGTTTTTAGAGTGTATAGAATAGTTTAGTTATGATACTAGAGACTTGATTTTGTTAATCTGTAAACAATATAAATAGGTGTATATAAATATGTTTTTATTGTTATCTCCCTGACGAAATCTATTGTGGTACATTACCATCTAATGATGAATAAAGATTTGATTTGTATGTAGAAAATAAGTCATTATGCCCAAAACCCAAAGATGATCCCTCTAACCATTATGTGTTCCCTAGTAATCTTTTTCCATTCAATAACCTTCAAATATTTAGTAACATATTGAAAAATCTTTTCTTACATGTAAGAGTTTAACTTTTAAGTCTCATTGAAATTTAGCTTTTGGTGGCTTCTCATGTTATTGACATCTCATATGTATGTTGTTCGGATGTGTAAATTCCTCAAAATTTTCAATGTTGGGATGGGATCTGGCCCTAAGAAACGTCTATTTTGGTAAAGCAGGTTATAATATATAAAAATAAGTTGCTTTGCTCAGGTGAAGATGTTTATCCATTGCACTCCAAACTCTGTTAGGTATCAAGCCAACAGTTTCATTAATCATAATTTTTGTTTGTCATAGTTTTTATTTAAAAGTTGACATTCTGCTAAGTATATGGGCAAGTATGTGTGATAACTTTATGGAGGTTACTGAGAAAAAGATAAAAACTAGTAAAAGTATAATAATGAATTTTTGTCAACCAAATGTAACATGTGAAAATATTATATCTTTTCCTTTTATTGTGAATACAGTTGTTTCATGTCATTTAATATTTTTAATGTCATTATTTCAGTAATTCTTGGGTTTGCTAAATCGAAAAAATTTGGCCGGGAACTTATTGAGCATGGTAACAATCAAATCAAACTGATGGAGGCAATGAAAAAGGAATATAAGGTAAAATAAAAAGACCCATTTGTTTTCTTAATCACAAGCTCCTGTTATTGTTAATAGTTGTTAGACATAGGTTTATGATGAACTCTGCAAACTACTTATTTCTATATCCTTTTATTTTATTATCCTAGTCTACCCTTTTCCTTTCTCAAGCTCATTGGTCCATAGTCCATTTTTTTTCTTGCCCTACAATCTTTTATCACCTTTTAATATCTGTGCCAGTCACATTCTTCATGAAAACCAATATTTATTTAACTTAACTTAAATGTATCAAATTTTTTAAATTTATCTTTTGTTTTGAGTTTAGCATTTGGAAACTTACCTTTTTATGATTTTCTGTGAAATTATACAAGTGTCACCTTGACTGTATTTGTTATTCTAATGTTAAACTGCTTTATTTGTCAGTATTTGAGGATATTATGGAGACAGCTGAATGACCAGATTTCAGCAATTGATGAACTAGATATGGCTAAATTACGGTTAGGATTAAAAGAGAGCAAGGAAGTAAATGAAGTGAAACAGATCAAGAACACAATGAAGGGCCTGAGCAACAAACCTGAAGCTAAGGTGGAATCTATTCATCTTCTAGGGCAACATGAGGTTAGTTTCCTCCACAATTCCATCAGTCAGTAACTGTCAACAATAACTTTAATAGAAGTAACTATTATGATATCATGTATTGCTTTTAGCACCTCTTACTTTAGACTTTTGGTACTAACTTTTGGCTGCATCTATCCTGATTGCATAAACAACTCTGGTTAAAGTAATACACTGAAACAGAAAAAAATAACTATCAGATCAGCAAAGTATTAGCTATTGTGTATGTTGCTTTCTTGGTCACAGCTGGAGATATTGTTTCATTCAAAGTGCCCTGTTTCCCAGGTTATAGTAAAATAATTTATTCCAGCTGGAGCCATATGCAGCTCGTCTCTCCGTTGAACTTGCAGGAGGAAGCTGTGACTTAAGAAAACGAATGGGTCAGCTTTTCTATTTGCAGAATCTCGAAAAAGCGAACAGTGGTAGACATGGTGGTGTTAATCCAGACCCATGTCCAATTTGCCACAAAGTACTTGGAGAAAAGGTTAGTTCATATGTTCATTGACGTTTATTGGGGTAGTATAGTTCTAATCTCTTTAGATAAAAACCTTAAAAACCCAATGTAATTCAACTTCTGAATATAATTTATAATGATAATCTAAATTAAAAGTCTTAAGAGATATATTCAATATACTGTTCTGATTTTAATGTGTACATGTATTGTTTATATAGTTAAGTGGCTCTGCATGTCTATCAGGTTTCCACCATGTTCGTTGGCTTTTAGCGACAACAGTTTCGCCGGCATTCCAGCTGGCATCTTCAGGTCAAAGGAACGAACGTGGTGGAAATCCAATAGACATGCAGAACCATCCGAATCCATGCCACCGAAATCTATGAATGGACAGTATATAGTCAAGTGTTGTGCTAAAAGAAATCTCTACTTTATTTGGAACTTTGCCACTTAATATGTCAAGAGATATCTGAAAACAGTAAATATATGGCTATTTCTTCATTAAAATAATTATGTTTCCTTTTTTATAGTGGAGTGTTCTTCATTGTGGACATTGCTATTGCACAGAGTGCATTAAGGTTGTAATTACCCAGTATTGCTCTCGTGGTGGTTCAATTAAATGTGCTGTATGTAGAGAAGCCACTCATCAGTCTGAGGTCTCATATGTTGACACAAGTGGTGGACCTCCCGGTGAAACCTGTGAGGAAGACAGAGGTGAGTAAATGTTTTCATTTAATTTTGTGAACAATAATGAATTTCTGTCAGTATATAAGTCAAGTATTATTGATTACAATTATAACTGGTGTCCGTATGTAATATATATTTTGCTGTGTGTAGACAGAATGGTTTATTTGGATTTGTTAGATTGATATCATTAGATGCAGAATGATGTCCACTTTCCGAGGGTGGAAAAGTGTTCAAGGGTGAAAAAAGTGAAAATTTTTTAGATTTTGCAATGAGTGTCATGCTTGTGCTTATTGACTTATGAGGAAGAAAAGGCAAGTGAGGACTTCAGTTGTGATGGAGGAAATGATGATGATGATGTTTGGAAATGATTGCCTTCGGGTGATGGTCAGACATGTTTCGCTGATTGCTTCCCCTCTGTTGCGCCTCCCTTTCTACAGCAATCTCGCCAAACCAGATAGACAAAGAAGGGCTGCCTCTCTTCTAGTAAACGGGAATGATGGGAGTGGAGGGGAAGGTGGACGAGAAGAGGCGAGACTATTGGGGTTATATGGGAGATCTCTTGAGTAAAATATTCCAGGGGCGAAGTGTTATCCCTTTTGCTGTATAATAAATATATGGGATAAATGTTCCAAAGGTAAAATATTGCCCTATTCCTGCCTCTGGGTAGGGATTACTCAAGAGATAACATCATTTAAAAATCAAAAACAATTAAGTAAAAATGTGAAATGTCAGGTCACTCCAAACTTGTAGTAAGTTAGCAAACAGTGAGATGGAAATGCAGAGAATGAGATTAGATTGCATAGAAATCAGTGAGGTGATATTTCCAGATGAAGGAGATTCAGAACCCAGCATCATATATTCTGACAAGAATAATATAATATAGCGTTGGATGGGGAGTAAAACAGAAGAATTTAAATAAAGACCAGTTTGGAGCTGGCCAGGTTAGTCTGAACCCAAAGGTCAAGTCTCATTTACAGCAGGGGTGTTGTGTCTGTCCAATAGGGTTTTTCCATGATTTGAAAAGTTGCTAAATGACCGTAGCTGTCAATACACCATGTAAACAAAAACAACACAACTACTATCATTTTGGATTTTGACGAAGGCAAGAAACTAGTCTGAAAAGTGGACTGGAGCATCATGCTAAATATCTTAAAATATATCGGAATGTACCATTGTGACAAGCTTAATACATATTCTATACAGGGAGCAGACAACAGTGATACTCGAGAGCTTGAGATGAAGCCAGGACAAAGAATTACGGTGGCTTGGTAAAAACTATATTGACCTAACGAAATTACCCTAGGGGGTAAAAATCCTAGAGGTAGACCAAAGATGGCATCTGAGAAACATGATGAAGAACTTTAAATATAGAATTAACTATGAAGCGAAGGTGACAGGAATCCATGAAACCTATATTAAAATAACTTTGGGCTGGATAGGTACCAAAGCATCAAATTAATAGGTATAAGGATAGGCCAAAGGGATAGGCATCAACATAGAATCAGCTAAAAAAATGCATGTCACATTTCACCTTTCCTTAACCTCATGAGACTTTTAAGCATTATCTCGCCTCACATGACGTTTAACCATATTCCTGCAAAGCGACGATATGATCTCATGGAAAGGTCTGATATCATGTTCAACACCTTTTTCCAAGAAGGAATATAATATTGTGCTGCAGTGCAGATTATCATGTATAACTCATTTAATAAACTAAAATGTTATTTTTTCAAACTTATTCCTCCAGAGGCTAAAACTATCACCTTAACAAGGTTTATATGTGTACTGCTTTCTTAACTCTTTTATAACGAATTTCACTTTAATTTTGTACTGAAAAGTAAAATTTATAAGTAACTCTTTGATTATCAATGTCAGTCAGAGAAACTTTGGAAAATTTTCCTAAAAGTGCCTGTGTGCCTCCCATAGCCACTATTTTTTTCAATGAACAATAAAGTAAATAATAATGAACAAATTTTATTTTGACCTATCATTTGCTTTGTTTGTACTTCAGATAATATTATAATTTTTTCTATTTTAGCCTTTATTGAGTTTATAGTATTTCCAATGTTGGATTTTTACTCACTTGGGAACTCTCAAATTTTCATTTAATATTGCCAAAAAATTCTCGCATTTATTTTGACAGGTATGCATGGCTTTCAAATAGTTTTTATACTTTTTAATAGTGAGAATAATTAATAATCTTACACATATAGGTGAAAAATGTGACAAAGATGATGAGGATGATCCTAAGAAGGCAGTTAAGAAGTTGTATGAAGTTAAAGGAAGTCACTCATCAAAAGTGGAAGCAGTTATAAGAACTTTACTTTCTTTAGTTGATCAAGATCCTGAAGTTAAAGCTTTGGTTTTCTCTTCGGTAAGTAAAATATGATGTAAATTGTGAATTAATTGGGGTACTTACAAACAGAAGGTGAGAGTAGGAAGAGAAGTTTAACTTTTGTGAAGAAAGAACTTGAAATTAGTAAAGGATGTGTAAAGGTATTAGAATCAAAATATGAAGCTACATTTCTAACAACTAGTATTAAAAAATTATATAAAGGCTGCTCCAAAATGTATTTTTAAAAGTAAAAACTCCATGCTACATTCATCAAAGCACATAGGAATACATTTTCTCCATAAAAATTGTTCTTCACATCCTTAAATAAATCTAAACATTAGAAAGAAAGTCATTCATATATTCTATATTTTAGGCATAACAATGTGGAAATCCATTTCTGAGAAATAAGAATTACGTACTCCATATTTTTCCACTAAAAATTTTAATCTGGTACGACTAGTTTCAACGCTACGGCGTCATCTTCAGCTACCTAAAGATGATGCCATAACGTTGAAACTAGTCGTACCAGATTAAAATTCTTAGTGGAAAAATACGTAGTACGTAATTCTTATTTCTCACAAAGTCTTTCATGGTTATAATGTAACCATCATGACATTATTTTTTATATAAAATTTGTGTTCAGATATCATTCGATTCACAACTATTATAATAGCCAACATATAACATTTTGCAAAATTTGGATTTTGAAATATGTACCTTAGTCATCATGTCACTTACTAAGGAGAAACAGTCAATGAACATTATCAGAAATTTGCATTAAATCCTGGTAAATAGTAATACCCTCTTCCTTGATAGCACATCAGGTATCAATTCTTTATAAAATTGTTTTGTTTCCACATGTCTTTTGTCTGTATGTTTTATTAATTGTTCACCTGAATGTAATTAACAACTCAAAAATGGTGATTTACAATGTCGTGACTCAGGGTTATATTATGGTTGTTGAATTGAACCTTTTATTTTTCAGTTCACCAACATCCTTGACATAATTGGAAAAGCACTTTTTCAAAATGATATCAAATATACACAAATTAAGACTTCTTCACAAATCCATAAAAGTATTGACCTATTCAAGGTAGGTTCACATTTAAATGATTAATGTGTGCATTCATTTTGGTTTTCTATCTTTAAAAAGCTCTTCTATTGTCCAACTAATTACAGATTTATGGTAAAAATGGTTTTGACTGCTTAAATATAAAATAAAAAAGTGTCTCAATAGTTTGAATTCCAACAAAAGTAGCAAATAATACTGAGGTAAAATATTTTTCAGGATTCTTTTTATTGTAATGATATTTATCCAGGTTTGTTACTGTAATTGTACTTGTCATAAGAATATTCAGGAAATCTCATAACAGCACAGAATTAAATTAAGGAAATATTAAATGACTATATGAAGGTGCTACTGAACATTAACGAAACTAGTTGCTTTATTTAGACATAGAAAAGGAAGATGAAGTAAATGAGATTAGCATTATTTTAGGCATTACAGATATAGTGAGAAGAAGAATTTATGAAATTTGCATTTAACAAGGTGGGAAGCAGTGATCTTATGGGTTCATTCAATTTTTTTCTACTGGGAAGTCTTTTGACAAGACAACTTCATTCGGTTGACATTCATTCATATCCCAAAACAGGTCCAACAGTATGTTTGATCTGTTTTGGGATATTAATCAAGAGGGTTTTAAGACTTAAAGTTAAAGTTCACTAGGTTGAACTATTAATAAGTATTAAGTAATTATCTAAACAAAGCTTGGGGATTGAACAAAAGAGAAATTAGTTTTATATCCATTTTTTGCATGCTGATTTTTTAATATAGTGAAAGGAGAGCTTATTCTGCAAATATTTAGTATATTGGTCATCACATAGCAGAATTACAAATGAAAATAGTTATTTGAAAATAGAGTCAATTTTCCTTAGTTAACAAATATTTTTAACTTTGCTGATGTAATGAAAGTTATGTGATATATAATAGGAAGTTTTCTTATGAATAGTAAACTTCAATATTTTGTACCATCTCTAACATTTTATGTCTTTGTTGTTACATTATATATTAAAAATTCATAAATTCTGTTTGTGCCAGAATCATTTAATACTTAAGAACTGTAGTAAGGATATTTTTAACAAATTTGTATATTTCATTCAACTTTATCTAATTGAGATCTAATTTCAACTATCCTTAATTAACACCTCCGAAATTCAATAATTTCAATTTAAATATTTTACAAATAGTTTTTGGTAAATTTGCAAGCATTTACTAAATATTTTGTCCAACTCCTGGTGAAATTTTATATATACTTATTTATTCATAATTCATTATTGTGTGTTAAAATTAATTCATATAATTGCCCAAATGATCAAATGCAATATATTGCATCACTCATTTTCCTGAAGAATCCTTCAAGTCTCCACTCTCTGAATTCCTATCTTCAGTTTATTACTCAATATCTTTCCTCCTTTCCAAAAAATTTTCTCTTAAAACATTCCATAATGAATTTTCTATACAATCTCATAAACCAGGATCGCGATCGAGATGTTACTGTCCTACTACTTCCTGTTAACTCTGGATCCAAAGGTCTAAATTTGATTGGGGCCACACATGTGCTATTAGTAGAACCCATTCTTAATGCTGCAAATGAACTTCAAGCCATTGGCAGAGTGCATCGTATTGGACAGACAAGGTAATCATTAATTGCCAATAGTATATAAAGTTGTATGTTGGAATCGTCATTTTATCTTTTTTGTAAAAACAGAAATATCATTGGTACGAAGGTTTTCGCAGCGTCGTCCAAGTGCTCTCGGTATTATCGGGTTCTGCGTCTGCGTTTGTTGACTTGTGGTGACAACAGTTTCGCTAGCCATCCTGCTAGCGTCTTCAGGTCGAAGTGTCGAGAAGGTA
>WURS02032575.1:0-11551 GCA_011762765.2 Rhinocypha anisoptera | reverse complement strand
GCACACCCAAAGAGCCTTGGCATTGACAATAAAATATATATATATATATATTTAAATCAGAGCAGAACACTCTAAGAAAGAAAGAAAGAGAGAGAGAGAGAGAGAACTTGATCTCTTATGTGCTGATCAAGCTTGAGTTTGATACGACCGCCACCGAACAGAATCAAAGGCTTTAATCCGGGCAATAAATTTTACCCAATAATAATAACAATAATTTTACTCATACACAGCCAGAGTGGGTTATTATAAGATGAGTTACCACCAAGATAGAAGCTTAATTTGAAATCGACTTATATATAAAAAACCGACAAAAGTGATATGTGTTGGCAGGTCAATTTCAATTTGAACGTTAATAATATATATATTTTGAAACACCGAAAAAAGAAGTAAAACAAGAAAGAGAGAAAGAGAGAGAGAGAGAGAGAGAGAGAGAGAGAGAGAGAGAAACAAAAATAAAAAAGAGAAAAGATGCAAAGCCGATTTAAAACTGCATGGGTGATTTCACTGCTTTACACAAAAAGCACGCAAAGTACTTTTTTAAAAAATAAAATAATAAAAAACTTATTATCCCACAAATCAATTATCTAAGTTAATAAGTAATTACTATTTTGTAATCAACCCAACTAATTGGTTGTATTATGTTTTATTAGTTTATAAGCATAAGATAATTTAAATTGACAATTGTTGTTGTAATAATAATAAATAAATAAATAATAAAATCTACACTAAAGTACGATATCGATTGGTTAGCTTGAAGCTGTGTCAACGAATGTAACATTGTTGAAAGGTATTAAACATTTTTAGGTAAAATTAATAAAATAACAAGAAGAAAACATGAATCAAAAAGAAAGAGAATGCTCTTGAGAGAGACAAGTTGACAAGTTGAGTGGTGAAAATCAAAGATTAGTTGAAAGTGACCTATCGGTGAAATGGTGTGCTCGAACTCAAAGGCTTCACTGACCACTTGGGAGTCTTGATTGAGATACGTCGCTTGGTGGGTGGGACCTGTGGAGTGGCACTGGGACCGAGTGGGTCTGCCACAAATGCGTACCGAGTTGGAGTGGAGTACGGAGTGGGCAGTGGAATGCCCGTCTTCGAAAAGGTGGGAACCTTGGAGACTCGACGTGAGAATCGCTTCGTAGTGGGCGTCTTTTTCTGCTTCTTCGATTTTTTCACCATCTTCACCAGCTCCACCTCATCGTCACTCTCCTCTAATTGTTATTCGAATTTTAGTTTCAAATTCAAATTCACTTCTACGGTTTTATACAGTAACTTCTTATTTTTAAAAAATTAATAGTATCTAGCAAAATTTTTGGGCAAGTTTAATAAGTTTTTAACAAGTTTCTTATAAAAAGCTTGAATTCAGAAATTTTCCACTGATTCGAAAATGCTTAACTTTGTTTCATATCGAGTTCAAACATTTTCAAACATTAACTTATTATAGGTGTAGACTTTTTACTTAAAAATACAAAAACTGACGATGCATTTTTAAAAATAAACTATTGTCAAATAATTTATTTGAAACGTTTATTTGTCTAATATATGAAGATAAACTTTATAAAATTCTTAGTCAATTTTTCAAAATTTTACTGTTTAATCAAAGAGGTTGTCATCATAAACTTGCTTATATGCATGCAATATCATAACACCAAACGTACCATCAGTGGATCCAAGAGCCTCAAGTAGAAGTCGTTCCTTCTCGGTGACCTTACCCCAGAAAACACCCTTCTCAAAGTTGGCATAGTTGCGAGGTTTGTTTGGATTTTCACACCCGATTAAGCTCACTTCGAGTAGATCTACGGGATGCACTCCACCGGAAGAGGTAGGTTCTATGGCCATGATGGTGAGGGTGGCAGTGAAGTTAACAGGACAACTTAAATGATTAAACAGCCAAAACTAAGCTATTCGAGAGATGAACAAGTTTGACATACGATAATGATAAGACGACAATCAGTTGATAAATGTGTTAAGATTGAAAACTAAAGTTCATTATTTTAAGTTGTGTTTTGTTTATTGCTCTCGGAAACATTTCTCCGTAAATATCGGTTTATTATTACAATTTTTGTGCGCATCTTTGTGGTTCTTTTCTTTTGTATATGATGATTTTTGTTGTTCTCCTAATTGAATCTATGCCATCGCACCATAGTTGTGGTCAAGTTGAGAAACTGACGGGCCAGAGTAATTGAATCGAGACCAAAAGTCTCACACCAATAAGGATGATGCTAATGGTGATAGCCATGGTGATGCAAATGGGCGCCTCTCTTTCTCTCTGACCATCTCTGGAGGCTAGTCAAAGCTTTAGCATAAATCGTGAGTCGAGTGAAGAAGTTCCGAGAGCTAAGTTTGCTTTGCATCTAATTGAAATTAATCATTGACCAGAGTGAAGACAAGCCAACCACGCAAGAACGAGAGAGAGAGAGAGAGAGAGAGAGAGAGAGAGAGAGAGAGAGAGAGAGAGAGAAGAGAGAGGAGAGAGAAACATGTACGCACAGACAAACTTCAAATTTTCCGATCAGAATCAATCGGATGTTCGTGCAACCAAAGTCAATTTGAGTCAAGTTAAACAAGCCAATTATTTTCTTTCACTCTCATCTCTTTTTTCAATATCCTTCTCTCTCTCTCTCTCTTCTTGCATACATCCGGAACTATGTAGAATCGTGCTCAATGAACCAATAAATCACCTTTAATAATAACAATTTGCGTCTTAAATTCCGTATGTTTTGTTTTCTAAATTCAAGTTATTTTATTTAATCTTCTTGAAGTTTACCTTTTATCATTGGTGTTGTTGTTCTTGTTGAATTAGTACCAGTAAGAGTACATTGCATTATTATCATAATAATATAATATATCACACACACAAAGAGCGTCCATTCGCGTAAACTTTTGAAATCACAAAAAAACTACTCACGCGTGTTTTTTTTATAGAAAAGAATATACACGTGTACAGTTATAATCAATTGTCAGGTTGTTTCCTTTCTCTCTCTCACTCTCAAGGCAAATTGTTCTTTTGAAATAGACTTGCATTTACCAGAGTGGTGACAACCGAACTCTGCGCAAAGATCAATTTATCAAATTGATTTCAAAATTTTCTTCCTTTTCTTATCTACACCAAAATTTAATCAATTTCCCAAATTTGCCATTTTTGGTGTCATTTTCTCTCTCTCTCTCTCTCTCTCTCTCTCTCTCTCTTTCTCATTCATATTCATATTTTCAAACTGTAAATTGCCTTTGCGCGATCTATTGAGTACAATGAGAATTAAGTATCGAGTAAGTATTATTATTTTTGGAGTGTTGAAAACGAAAGTTGAGTTGAGTCAATACGTATATATACACACATTTCCGTATGAAGGCGGAATCGTGTTGCAATATTTGAACCTATCTACATACAGACACGTAAATACACGGATTTCTATCTTTATACTTGTAACAATCGATTGTCAGCACGAACAACTGTTGATTTGTCCTAACACACATACATTCGCGCCAAAGTTGTTTGAATGATAAAGTTATCATCATCGTTCAAGTGAGGACTACCGGCAGAGAAAGAAGAAAAGTTTGTAAGAGAGAGAGAGAGAGAGAGAGAGAGAAAGAGAGCGAGAGAAAGAAAATTGATTAGCCCTTGGAATTAGAGAATTATATTATAAAATATACAAATAAAAATAATTTAATTAAACCAATAAAATTACTTCTATTTCGATATCAAAGTTGCCCTTCACTGAATAATGCTTTAAAATTAATATAATAGATTTTTTGTCTGTCGTTTGAACCTTCTTCTTATTCTAAAATTATGTTGTAACAGTGAAAAACAGGAAAAAGTCACAAAACACTTGAAGTATCAGTGTGTGAAGCTTCTCTTCTCTTTGTCTTATTTTGTTATTATATAACATTGAGTTGTCTCTTACTACTATTTCCATAAAAGAGTTCAATTGGCTCAAAAAGAGGGTAATAGAGAAATTTTGAAAATGTGAGTAAGATAGGAGAAAATAAGAGAGAAAGTAAGAGAAAGGATAAGCCCAAGATTGGTATAATCAACATAGAGAGAGAGAGAGAGAGAGAGAGAGAGAGAGAGAGAAACAATCGAGACAATCAGAACACAAAGTATCTACAATCGACTCTCTGCCTCATCCAAATGCGTCATCATCGTCACAGCGAGCAATCTATTTCGGACAAGCAACCAACAACCTACACTCACATGTCTGATTGACCTATCGACTGCATCATCATCTGATCGAACCGGTCTTATTCAAATGTGTCTGTGTGTAGTTGAACTGTTATGTTCATAAAGGTAGTGGTGGTGGTGGTGGTGGTAGTGTTGCACCGAACCAAGATATATCTACATCATCATCATCATCGTCATCTACTTGTAGAGACAACAACATGCATAAATAGCCTGATTGAGTATATATCGGGGAGGAGGAGTAGAGAAGGTAAATAAATTTGATTACTACCACTACAACAACCTAGCCATTCGGTGACCAAATAGCCATCGAGGCCAGATGTAGCTCGTGCGATAGACAAACACAAGCAAAAAACACGATGAAGATTAAAATAGCTACTTTGCCACTGTGTGTCCGAGCCAGTGTGGGGTGAGAAGAGAGGACAATGGACGCAAGAGGTAAGGTGGTGGTGAGGTGCAATGCGGATGGCACCGGGAGGCAATTGGCACCCGAGTGCCACTCTCCTCACCATTAGTGCCATTTCGCCTGGGATCCGGTCTATTGCCGATGGCTTTCCCCTTCAGCTGCGATTGAACACTTGGTGTAGTATCGTTAAGGCTAATCGCAAAGGCATAGTGGCCATTGGCTTGTTTTCTCCTTCTCTCCCTTGATGATTTGATTGACATGAGCACTCGACTGGACACTACCACCAGCGAGAATTAAACTCAACCAAACCACCTGTGTGTGTGATTCGGGCTAATGGAAAGACTTGAGTGGGGGGAAGCTTGTCGTGTTTCAATCGAGGTCGAAATGGAAAGCGATCAAGCCGAAACCGAAAGAGATGAATGACGATGGTAGTAAATGGGTCCACACTTTACTACCAGCACCACCCGCTCTCTACCCGTACTTTCGGGTTGGATCGATCGTTAGTGCTAGCTGTAATGACACTCGCTGGCGCTCTAATGAAGTCCGAGCCAGTGAGGTGAGTGAAGTGTGCCACCAGAAGCCGGTAAGGGAAGCAATCGAGAGCTACCGGCGCGTCACTAGTGGCAGCTTTTCTCAGCCTCACTTTCTGGTTGTGCACTTTTGTGTTCGCCACACCGATCACACTTCTAGCTCTCCAAATTCAATTTAGCCACAAGATTGAAACGAATGGTGAGAAAATGGCTGTGCATTGTGTGTGTGCAATTGGTGTGGTTGAGTGGAGTCTGTGAGGCACATCTCAACTTGGTGATGCATTTTGGTGTGAGCACCAGTGGGAAGCACGCCCTGACTTGTCCACTAATCATCCGTATCGTGTATCCATATCGACTTGCCCTACAAGAGAGAGAGAGAGAGAAAAGCATTTCATCCACGCCTGGCAAATCGGTTTCATAAATCATCAAAGTGGGAACGGTAGCCAGTTTGAAACATCATTTTCCAACAGATCGTGCGACCCAAAAAATTTAAGGTGACATCTTAGAGTCATGTACACACACACACACACTCACTCACTCACTCGGTGCCATCCCTTTATTGTCATTCTTAATAGACCACCCGGTGATGCAATCGATCACACATCACCCCTGTCCGTTCATCTTTTTAGACACTTTATTATTGAGGATCGCCACTGGGAAGCACGCCTGATCAGACACACATACATAGAGAGACTAACTTCAAGCTTCTGTGTTGACTTAACCGATTAGCATACAATCGAAGCACTAAGTTGGCACGACTAGGCCACCACCGTGGCTCCTGGACACTTCCAACACAAAGAAGAAGAAGAAAACACACATAGAGATGAGATCAAGTGTCCACACCAAGTGGAGCTTGATCTCAACGGACAATATATATACAGCACACAAGTGTGTGTGAGTGTTTATGCAAGGGCTGTTTGTGATGTTTGAACTCAAACTCACCTGTTGCTTCCCGTTTTGCAAACTGTTGCACTTAAGCAAGTTCTAGATTGATTTTGTGTTTGCATTGTTATGCATATTTTCATACCGGGGTAGAGTTATTTCATATGGCTGTTTGTATGAATATAAAATTGTATTGTCTGATGTAAACATTCGCCGAGCAGTTCCTCATTCTATTCTATTACGATTAATACAAATTATTATTATTATTTTATATATTCGGTAAATTATGCAAATTTTTTGAAATAAAAGTTTGCACAATTCAAATTTATTCTATTTAAAAATGACAAACTTGATTCCGTCAAAATTTTGATTGATTATGTTCTTGATACGTCTGTTACGCTTTTTATAGATTGTCTATACTTGAATGTGATATTGAGTCAACTTGATTTAATTTTTTGAATAATCTATATCAATCCTTGGCCTTGGTATTTAATTTGTTTGTAGTTAGTTTATAGCCTTTTCAATTTTTTTTGTTTCTTCTTCATCAAATATTGCACTTAAGTTGTTTAATAAATTCGGTAATAATAAAAAAAATCCAAAATACCAAATCGAGTTTTCCGCTTGTAATATTATTTTTTGAACATATCATTCAAATGAGCTTATATATGTGCTAATTATTCTCCCCAAAAAAATAATTAATGGTAATCCGATTTGTGTTAATCTTTGGATGATCAATACACTTATTTACGGACATCATTTTATAAGTTTTTAAATTACGCGTCAAGAAAAAAAACATAATTGCAATACTATTTATATACAGCGATTGAAATTGAATCGATAAAATTTGTTCCAGAGTTTCGTACTCCGGAATCAACATAGGTTATCCAGGTGGAAGTATGTTCCTGTATTTTCTCTCTTTCTGTCTATGAACGTATCAAATGGATGGAATCGGAGCAAAGTGCACCCTGTGGCGTAAGAGATATGGTGTCACTGGCATGTGCCGGTGGCATCACTTGATTGGCCACGCACTCTCTAGTGCCACAATGGCACCACACTCATATATGCCCTCTGATTGACAGTTAGGAAGTCGAAGTGACTGCCAGGCCGAAAAGTCAACCAACAGTCTCTCTCTCTCTCTCTCTCTCTCTCTCTCTCCCTTTCTCAATTTGTCTCTCTATGTCTCTAAACGCATGCCACCCGGTACTCGTGTTAGAGTGTGTTTGTTGAGATGACATGTCAAGCCTGGCACGAGTCACTTTCGGTCGGGACAATCCCCTCTTCAGGTGTCTTGAGTCACCTCCCGGCTAACCTAGAGTTTGCAAGTTAGATAGAGAAAGAAAGCGAGAGAGGGTCAGATACTAAATAAGATTAGAAAACATGCAAAATCATAAGATAGTAAATAATAAATAAGTGAGATAGAAAAAGAGTGAAAAGAAACAGAAGATAAACAGAGAAAAAGAGGGAGTGTGATTGAAAAAGATAGGGAGGGAGAGAGAGTCAGAGAGAGAGAGAGAGAGAGAGAGAGAGAGAGAGAGTCAGAGAAAGAGAGTGAGAGAGAGAGAGAGAGAGAAACTCACCTGTTGGGCACCTTTGGGCGGAAACGTATTAGTTTTGTAAGTGAAGTGCATTAGAGCGACCCGTTCGCAATTGCACCATTCAACTCGGAAAGCGATAAGCGACGCTCTCTTGAAGAATCGAAATTAATTTCAATTTAAAACGTTTTCTCTCTCTCTCTCTCTCTTACTTCGTTTCTCCATCTCTTTCTTTTCCCCCACTTTGACATTGGAGCCAATCTTGCACTGCTCGAGTCACATTGTTTATTGAGAAACACACATACACAAACTTTTTGTCTCCGTCTCGCACTTGATTTTGTTTGGCTTGGATAGCTAGCACTCACTTCACCCTTGGAAACTCTCATTGATCATCTTCCTCTCTTTTTCTCCCCCACTCGACCTTTTGACATTTTCTCTTTCATTTCTCTTCAACACACAAAAAACACACCGGACAACAAATATTATTATTTTTATTATTATTCATTAATCCATCAAACTAGAGTGTTGTCAAGTCTTTTTCATATTATTTAATTGTTTAAATTAAAGGAATATTAGAAAAAGAACAAATTATAATTTAAAAATGTATATAAAAATTCAATTTACTTAATACGTTTTCCCCGAACGGACCCAGATTTATTATTAAGCGTTTTTGTTTGTTTTGATTAATGATTGTTTTTTTCACTTTACCTGTTTTGAAAGTTAAAATACGCTTTGCATTTTTTGTTTTGAACCTTTTTCTCTCAACCGGTGACATTATGGCACGGAAGTTGGGACAATGAGTGTGTCGCTTTTTACTCATCACTCATCACACTTTCGGCATAGAAATTGCAACATAATCAAGCTAATTAGAGATGCAAACCGGCATGCATGCATCATGTGTACGTGTCTGTCAGTGTATGTGAGAGAGAGAGAGAGAGAGAGAGAGCGAGAGAGAGAGAGAGAGAGTGCCCGGTGAGTAATTTGAGGACATACCCCGGACGAGACGAGATCATTTGGAGTGCCTTTTGGAATCATTTTACCATCTTTCTCTCATTTTTATTGCTCCCTCTCTCTCTCCCATCTACAATGTGCATTCACATACATTTCAACGCGTCTTTTTTGGTGAAGAAAAGAAAATTTATATAGATATAAATTAAAACACCGAAACTCGCGAGCCGCATCCGAAAAAGTTAGATGAAAAACAAGCGTTGTAGAGTGAGAGAGAAAGTGAAAGAAAAAAATGTGATGTAAATGATCATAAGGAAATTGGACACACAGTCCACTGATAAAGAAAGAGAGATGCTTGTGAGATTGAAAGAAGTGAAAGCCAAATAGAAAGTGCCGGTGATTTAGTGCCGATTAGCTCTAGATAGCTCTCTCACTTGCCGAGTGAGTGAAAGTGACTTGGATCAAGCTATAGCCTCGACTCGGCTCGCAGTGGCTTTTCTAAGCTGATCGATCATCTCGGGCGCGTGGCCACTGGTCAGCTATCTTGTCTTTATGCGCCAAGCTTGAGTGAGCCATTTGAAGTCAAGTCAAAATGGCCAATCGACGCTCTCAATACAACATTGCCTCTTGATGGTCACTGGCTTTCTGTCAAGATATGTCTTCATTACGCACATCGAGAGACACTCTTTCACTTTCACTCTCTCACTCACTCTAATTCTCCACGCTTGATCTGGGATAATTGTTGTTACTCACTGCTGGTTAGACCATTGAACCACACACACACACACACTACAATGGAGTGCCGAATCGGACGTTATTTGCATGGTGGCTCCGGTGCAATCACTCTCAAATGGCTCTGGCAAGTGCTCCACCAACCAATCGAGACTCATCGAGACCCGGTGCGCAATTGCTCATTGTTGCTAGGCTTGACCACACACTACACATATATATATCATATATAATATATATATACATAAAACTAAACTAATAATAATATTGTCGATTACCTCGTGAAGAGAAGAACTAACTCGTGTGTGGAAAATAAATGAAACGAACGACGCCGGGAGAAAGTTGGCAAAGAAAGAAAGGAAGAAGGAGAAGAAGACCGCGCCCGGTCGATGGTCACTTCGTGCTCGGTCGGTCGCGATCTGTGACCGCTCCACTCGATCGAGCGACAACCACTTTGCCAAAGCTACTTTGAATGGTTTTGGATTTTCTAATTTTAAAACACAATCAAGCAGTGAGAGAGAGAGAGGAAAACTCGATGTCGTCCTGTGCCGATCATCGATTGATCTCTCTCTCTCTCTCTCTCTCTCTGACACCGGGCGACACGACCAACCCGAACCGAAGAACGAGACTCACCGCTGTCCATTGGTGTGTCCTGCAAGAAGTCTATTGGGGGGCTATTCTCACAGGGAAACTCAACACTCCAGATAGACTCGTGTTTTAGTGTGTGCGTGCCATATGGCATTGCTATAGCTATAGACGCGTGCACTTGTGAGATAAGGCTATTTCGGGTGCATGGTAGAAGTCTCGTGCCGGTGCGATTACACATGTGTCTCTCTATCTCTGTCTGTGCCTCTTTGCTAAGCTTCTTTTACTTTTTTTACTATGATGATCACCGGGGTTGTCTCAATCTCTATGTGTGTGGTTGTGCAGCACAAGACAATAGAGCACCTTAATTACTCTCTCTCTCTCTCTTACTATTTCTCTCCTACCTTCTCTGTCTCTTACTTACTTTTACACACACACACACACTCTCTCCCTCTCTAACCATTTTATTCTCTCATAGTATCTCTCCCCTCTTTCTCCTTCCTTCTCTCTCTCTTTCTTTCCAACTAATTGCCTCTAGGCATTCAACACCCACGCTAACCAGCATATACGGAGACAGCTGGCCTTTTACTCTCTCACTCTCACTGCGAACCACTGATTCTCATCGGTGAGCGTGATTTACGATGGCGCGAGATTAGAAATCTGGAAAAATTCTGGGTCGACTTGCTTGTAAAGTGTGTATTTTTGGATTTTTTCCACCACCAGTTGAACTTAATCAATCACACCAGAAAGATTTATATATATAAGGTTTTATTACAATTTGTTATCCCATTGGGTTAAATATCATCAGCATGGGATATAATTGAAAAATGAAGTTCACTCCAAAAAGAGAGCATTTAGTTGGAAAAAAAAGATTTTAAGGTTTGAATTTCAATTTAAAACGACAATTTTTCTCATCAAGTTTCGCGCTTGATTTGTTTTTTGAGCTATTCTTAATGCATTTGGAAATCAATCTCGATTGTAGTTGTTGTTATTCCAATGAAAGATTTATATTTTTCGATTACAAGTTAGTTACTTTCCAAGTTTAAAAGTTTGAATTTTCCCATGAATTTTTAGCTTTCTCTAATTAATTTCGCTCTTTTTTGCTTTTACTCCACCTTTGCTAATGGCGATTGATGTATGTTTAGCAATCTCCCAAGTGACAGTGAGGGTGAGAAAGGGCAAGAGAGAGAGAGAGAGAGAGAGAGAGAGAGAGAGAGAGAGGAGAGAGAGTGGGAGAGATGTGAAATCAGAATCCATGTGTCCCATGAGTCACAACCCAAAATAGCTCGATCGTAATTTTCGTTTAATTATTACGCAACAAACACATTTGGCAAATCGTTTGCGTCGCATTGATTGAACATTTAATTAAAAAGAGATCTAGTTTGAGACACACACACAGGTGAAACGTGCTTATATAAATGTGTGTGTGTGTGAAAAGGGAAATTGAAAAGCAGACGAGTCATGAGAGAGAGAGAGAGAGAGAGAGAGAGAGAGAAAGTGATAGTAAGTGAAAAAAAGTGAGCTTCGAAAAACGAGTTCAACTGTAGCGAGCCATTTGTCTTAATTCAATTGAAGCGTCTCATTATTAGTGAGGCCAATTGTGTAACACTGAGTGACGCGCGTGCTTGACGGGGCCAGAGATGGAGGTCAATATTGCGGGTGATGAGCAAGGGAGAGAGAGAGACAGAGAGAGAGAGAGAGAGAGAGAGAGAGAGAGAGAGAGAGAAAGAGAGAGAGAGAGAGAGAGAGAGAGAGAGAGAGA
>WURS02032574.1:0-26811 GCA_011762765.2 Rhinocypha anisoptera | reverse complement strand
ATGCGTGTGTTTTCTCAATGACAGCAACCCCCAACACTCCCTAGTATTATTGATTGCATGCGCCCCACACTTTTCGTTTTAAGTTTTACATTTATTTTAAAAACTATTAAAATTCACACTCACAAATTTTCAGGACAATCTGTATGGGTTTATAAATCTGTTGGGGATAAGAGAAATTATTTCATACTTTTTCGTCCATTTTAGAAATGTGATTTTTTAATTTTTTCAAATTTATATAATTATTTCATATTTTTTACTTTGTTTTAAAACATGGTTTTTAAATATCTTTTATTTATGAAACGTCAAGTCTCCATCAGCCAGGTCCATCAAAAGTGAAGCCGGGAACCAAGGGAAAATGACCAAAGAACAGTTCTCAGAAAACACATTTATTGTTCGTGCTTTCACGATCCACACCCAACTGCCGCTTGTCCCACCCTCCTCCTCCTCTCTCCCCCCATCACAATCTTTGGCCACAATGTAGCCATCGCATTTTGACAATGTTGGCATTCGTTAGCGTTACCCGATATCCCCGTATTGGATCACTGCCGCCGGGTAAGACACAGACATTCCCCACGTGGGTGGAGGACGTGCATCGGTTCTCACACTTTGATAATTTTTCTCCTAGAGGTAATCCGTTTCCCGGTGCTGGAATACGATTTTCTTCTGGCAACGCGGAGGAGGTATCGGAAATAAAATTATATTAAACTTTTTCAACGATCCCTCGACAGCCCTGAAAAATTCATGCTTGGTCGCAGCAAAAAAAAATTTGACCCCCGAGAGGATCGAAACCACATCCCCCGGACGGGAATCCCGTTTGCTACCGCCGAGCCAATGTAGTGATGCCCGAGTAGGACGAGGAATTTAATTTGTTTAGAGCTGCGGACCCCTCGACCATTGCACCTTCCACCTCGCACAGAAATATGTATGTATCTCAATATATACATGCGCGTTCGTATATATTATTGGATATGATTGCATTGCCATCCAGTTCTGAGCTACATTTAAAGTTTCAAGTCTCCGACTCATAACGAAGTTAGTTTAAAATTGATTCCCAACTTTGACCCGAACAGACAGACATGAAAGCGAGTTAATAAAAACGTGATAAAATGAAAGGGATTAAGCCGTAGGTGCTCACTTAGATTTGACGGGAATCGAAAATCACGATGATTTTAAGGAAGAGAAATATGTATGTGTAATAGATGGAAAATGATGGAGTCAAACAAGGAGATTTTATAAAGGCAAAGAGAGAATGGTGGAATGGAATGGGACAAGAAGAAAGGCCGGCCAAAGAATGGTGCACGAGAAGGGGCCAGTCGGGTACATGATGTAAACTGTGCTGGACAATATCCCTTTCTTCTCTTGGAATACAAACATTACAAAGTGAAGGAAGAAATGATTCAGGTAGTGTACAAAAGTATAAAGAGGAACGCTTGGACTGATGCGAAAAAGTGGTATCCAATATGAAGCATATCTTTTAATAACAAAGCTATTCGCCTATTTTTCAATGCCAATCTACCACCACACTTCTTTACAAATATTTTCAGAACATTTTATAAGTGAAACCTCAAGTTGAAACCTAGAACATGAAAATAGAAATAATGCCAGAAAACAATGCAAATAGAAAGATTGCAATAGGTATTTCTTTCATATGTGAATGACATTTTTTCCTACGATGTAACTATTTGTAACTAATTGTAATGTAACTAATTGTAATGAAACTTTTTTGTAATGGAAAGATTTTATTCATATATTTAGCTGTCAAAAATTGAAAAACTAATGAAGAAGTGCTAAGGATGGCAAGGGAAGAAAGGGTATTGCTGCAGGAAGTCCAAAAAGGACAGGAAAGGTGAAGATGGAAGGGTGTGGGTTGGCCTCTAGAAGATGGAAAGGTGAAGATGGAAGGGTTGCTCAGAGGTGTGATGGGTTATTGAAGGTTGTAATGGAGGGTAGAATGGTGGGTAAGAGGGGTGGAGGTAGGAAGAGAAAGAGAGAGAATAGGGATTTCGTGGATAGAATGATGGGTGGTGGGTAGTATGCAGATTTGAAGAGGGATTAAGTATTGATGAAAAGGGGAAAATCTAACCTGAGGCTTATAAAAAACCTAACCAAACCACAGTATGAAACCCGAAGGTTGGTATGTTAAGTGAGGGTAGAGCTCACCTAGTACTAAGCCCACGGCGTGTGGAAATTCACACATCAGGGTTGAGGGGCCGGTTATTTTCCCTGTGGTTTCCCACGAAGATGTGGTACCCGAAAAATCACTCAGCTTGGGTTTAGCTGGAGTCATCACCCGGTCTCGAACCCGGGTCCCACGGTCAGTAGACAAGCACTCTACCCACTGGGCTACCACGACCTCATTTTCAGACACCTCCATGCTCTTCATACTCTCTAATTTACTCTTATCTATTTAAATCTAATTGTACAAATGGAAAGTGTTTGCTTTTTTAACTTTTTCAATGTTGTTATATCAATGACAATTTAGCCCCTCAGCTGTGGCAGCCTTATTCTTTCCCGACAGCTGAGTGTGGGAGAAAAGTAGGCATTCCTCCCTACTAGTGCCGGACAAAGTATAGCAGATAGTGGACCGTCTGTAATCCGGGACGACCCTTATAATCCACGTCGCCCATTTCCCTCCAAGTGGGGATACGATTGACATGAGTTGAAATATTTCATGCATAAATATATCCTAATATGCACTCCATATTTATATTTTTTGGTAATTTATGATCAATTTAATGCCAAGCAGCATTTAAATACTACAATTTATAACCAAAACTCAGAGGCAACTGAGGAAAATAAAATGAGTGGGTCACAACAGAATTTACTGAAACTTAGTGGAATGGAATGCATTCGTCAAACTCGCCTGAGGGTCATGAACCTTCATAAAAGACACTGGAAAGGCGTGCCTTTTTCCAGAACAATAAGAAAGTGTGACCATTCAAACCTTTTTTGAAAGGTCGGGTCATAAAATTTGGAGAGGGTCTAGAGAGGGTATGGTGGAGGCAGTCATACATATATATATATACAAAGTCGACCTTCAAGCTTGAAGACGAGCGGAAATGCTCAAAATTTGCGTTAACGTAAGTTTTAACTGTGCCATTCTTTCTGTGTGTTCCTGTCCATCTCCTGTCTATATTCTACACATTATATATGGACCAAAGATATGTATTGTAACTCATGGAATATAATAGCATAAAATTGATAAGATGTCACCTCAGAAATGCCAAAATTCTTTTATTTATAATTTTTTAAAACAACTGACGAAATAATGTCTTTAGTGAAGATTCAATACTTTCCATTGCCAAGGAAATAGGCAATATTACTTCAGTGCCAGTTGTTGTCATCAGGTGACTGAAACAATTATGGTGTTGCATATTCACAGAGAAAAATATGGAGAGCAGTTGCACAATTGCAAATCACCTGAAATATCATTCGGCAAATGGAAATGTGAGCACATTGTATAGTGAGAAGTAAAAAAGGCTGTTTTCGGCTCTATATTTGGTGGAACTCCATGATTTTAGGAAGGTTGAAGCAAGTTTGCCTTTCCACATATATATATATATATATTTATTGCTAAAAACAACCAGTTTCATTACAAAAGTAACATCATCAGGTGATAACAAATACAAAATTCAACCTTATGTACTCCGGCTAGGTGGGATGAAACGTGGAAGGCAGGTGGGGGGGATTCACACGGGTAAGGTAAGCAAGTATGTGGGGTCATTATTTGTTGTGTCATTTGACGTAATTGGTGTGTTCAGGAAGAGGGGTTTGAGTGGGGGCAGAGAGGGAGTGGCCAAGGGATGTCTCTCCCCTCCACCTAGCATGGTTATATAATGTTGAACCTGATGATGTTATTTTTGTAATGAAACCAGTCACGTTTTGTAGCAAATATTTGTGTGGGAAAGTGACAGTTATTTCACCATTTATAAAATATGTACTTAAAAGTGTTATATATTGTATTAGAGGCATGCATGTCACAGTGTATTCTGCATAATAACATTATTGTTTGTTTCATTAATGTATAGATAATATTCACTTCTCTGATTTTCACAATTGTTTCAGGTATTGTAATGATACAGACAAATTGGTCTGTAGTGTTGCTGTATTCAAGAAGACTGATTTAAATTTGCTGGGTCGGATCATTTTAAGATTATTCAAGTTTATCAGAATAATAGATTTAAAAGAAAATGTAGGTGAAGGAAAAGAATATATTGAGTGCAACAATTTGACACTGATTAACTTTATCCTATTGTGGATTGGACCTACTCATGAAAAAAAGTTATCTCTCATTCTTTTGATAATCCAGGTAAGTTACAAGAAAAAAATTGAGTTTATTAATAAAATAATGGTTACATGTCATGTGAAAGGCATAGATGTAAACACAGTAAAAATTATATCTTTGTTACATTAACTAGCCAATTAGGGTTACATATTGGAAAATAAATTATTTCTCCAGAACAGTTCCTTCCATTAATTAACCTACCCATTTATCTGGTCCTTGTTGGTTAACAAAGTTATGCCTGGTGAGATAAGTAAATGATTTGCTAATCTTGAAAACAATCACTTTTGATTCCTTATTTCATTTCAGGACTATTAAGTTGAAATAACAACATTTGTTTAGATATGTAGTAATTTTTATCCACATGAAAGGAACACTAATGTGAACTTTAAATATAAACACAGCTCTTGGTTCCATCCTGTCAAATATTTTGATGTTATCTAAATTTTGCGATACATGCATAATATTTGGATTCAAACTCAGGAGAAGCTGAGAATTAAGACAAGGATAGGATAAGAGAGATTTATCCTTTGCACATACATTAAATCTGTTGAAATATGAAATGAAATGGTGACAAATGAATATAGGGTATATCTAAATTGCATTTTGCCATCGGGTGACTGAAGTAATTATGGTGTCACACACAAATATGCATATAGAAAAATATGGATAGCAGTTGCATAATTGCAAATCAATCAGAAGTGTTTCCAGACTACACCATTTCAGGTGTCAATTTTCATTGATCATATTTATAAAGTAGTGCCTGAATTAGAAGCTCAAAGTGATTTATTTTTAACAGATATTATGTGTCTGTGTGGGCATTTGTTTGGCAAGGGTTCACTGCCCTGCCCTGTCTCTGGGCATCACATTGTTTCCTCATAATTCCATTTAAAAACAATAGGACAGTAACATTTTCCTAAAAGTGATGTGGGTTGTATTGTTTAAAAATCACTGGAGGTATGGTATGAATCCACTCAACACCCTTGGTCATCACTTTCCCTGTTCCAATTCTGTTAACCCTCCCACATCTCTAATTTAACCTTTTCATTAAATATATAAAGGACTGCCTCTTAGTCATATTTTTGTTGTTTATGTCCTTAAATATGACCCTGTGATTTCAAAGTCAAATGGGTCTAGTGTAATAGAAAATTGTAAATATTATTTATCAACCATATAGTTCTTCTTGGAGGGGTTGATTATATCAAACCTTTGATATTGTAGTATTATTCTGTTATTTCAAGAGTTTCAACCATAGTTTTACCCTGATTAATGTCATTGATGGAAGAAATTTCTTGTAAAATATCTGGTTACAATTACAAAATGAAAATGAAGACATCTTAGAAAATATTGTATGCTCAAACCACAGTGCAGAAAAACAGATTGTGACTTATTGTTCATTTGAATATGGTGACAATCAAAAATGGTTTGTAGGTTAGCCTTAATATGAAAAAAGGAATTCAGGAATAATAAGGGATTTTGTTCAGGAATGGTTTGAAGGAAAGGTTTTAAGATATAAAAAGATGCTAAGATGAAGGGTGTTTTGTACAAAAAGCTAAGATGAAGGAATCTTTTGAACATTCTACGTGCAAAGTTCACTGTGGGGGCCATCACTTGGTGGAATTCCATGATAGAGTGATGGTTTTTTAATAGCTATTTTATTAAATTGGGTATTTTCAGGCATTACTTCGTGGAAGCAATTCATAATAAAGATGAAAACACGTGGTTTTTCCACATGAAAATCCAAGTGTTTTCATCTTCATTAACTATTATATTTCCACAAAAGATACAAAACACGACCAGTTTTGGCGATGATCGCCATCATCTGACACATTCTCGCGGATACTGTAACCTCATACCTGGAATCTACATGCTCCAGACCCCAACCAAGTGCGCCTTCAAACCTACGTATGATTAAAGAGATCAAGAAAACCGTCGTCCAGGAAGACTTAATCCTCACCAAGGCTGACAAAGGCCACTGCACTGTAATTTTGGACAATTCCACATACTCACAAAAATGTTACGAGTTCATCTCTGTCAACAATATTTCCAAACTACGCCACGACCCCACTCCATCCCACCAATCTACCGTCAAGAAAGCCATCTCCAAGTCCTACATATTGGAAAGAAGAGAAAAAAGACCAGATGATGGCGATCATCGCCCAAACTGGTCGTGTTTTGTATCTTTTGTGGAAATATAATAGTTATTAAAAAACCATCAATCTATTCTACATGCATATAATTTCATTCATGTGTAATTTATTTCTTTGTAAAAATTTCTACTTGTTATTTCAGAAGGAGCCTAAAAGTAATACTCGAATTTTTTCATTCATATTTGTGCATTCACTGGATAGAAACAGCAGAAAGAAAATATGATCATATATTAACCTATTTCAGAATTTTTATTAGGAAAATGCCATTTTATAAACTAAGTTTATTTTATTGGAGAGTTAAATTTTAAGAGAAATAACATTAATGCAAGTGCCATTTTTCCATCAATTTAATTCTCATTTGAATTGTATTTTCATCCCTATCTTATACTTTTACTCTTCTTTTGCCAGTTCTTTTTGCACATTTGGTCTGTTAAGTTTTTTTGATCATGTTTCAATGCCCCAATGTTTAATCAGATGCAATTAGTACTTTTAAAAATTCATTTCCATGACTTCCTCAAAGTGAAGCTTGGTGTGATAGGTTTTTAATAATAATAATGTTCATTCGCTTTCAGGTAAAATATTTTACAATACTTTGTCACATTTAAGATACAAAATATTTAGGTGGTAACACGATTCCTTAGTATAGGTTACAATCATAAGCATATTAGGCATACATCATAAATTCATTTACACTGTAGAAACATTTATTCAATAGAAACTCTTTGGCTTCAGCTTTAAAGCTTTTAATAGAGGAAATAGCTTTGATGATCGAGGGTAATTTATTATAAAGCAAAGAGGAAGAATGATGAGGACCTGTATGTGTAATAATCTGTGCATTAACAGCAATAGGATATGTGACTTCTTGTTATATTATAAATAACTTTGTTCTGGATGAGACGAAGTCTGGGCTCTTTAGCTCAACTGATTGAAATTTTTCTGGTATGATTTCTTATGGTGCAGGCATAAATTGGGATTTGGCCTATCTAATATTAATAATTATATTTATTTGTTCCTAAGATGTTGCAAACATTGGACACTGGAATGCATCAAATACATATATGGCATACAAGGATATACATAAATGCACCTGATGTACAATGAACAAAACATAGTGATTGGCATAGATAGCATTAAAAGTTACCAGAGTAGTCTTTTACATTGTAGAAATTCTTTTGTGCTACGTTTAAAATTTCCTGACGAGAGACTTTTTAAGTTTGTGGGAAATTTATTAAAAATTTTTGATGCTGGATGAGCTGGGCCACGTTGGCAAAAGGGACCATTGTGGTAGTCCATTAAATGAATGTCATTGCTTGATCTGGTTGTGTAGGTATGAACACTGCTTCTTTTTGGAAAGTAATTTGGGTTATTTTCACAAATGAGTCACAATTTAAAATATATAGAGGGGAAAGTTATCATTTTAACTTTTTGAAATAATGGTCTGCCTGGGGACCTTATGAGCACGCAAGTAATTGATTTTACAGATTTTTTCTGCATAGGGAACACTTTGGAGCTGTAAGTGACATTACCCCAAAAGATTATACCATAACCCAGGTGTGGACAAATTTTTGCATAGTATATCATTAGTAAGGTTGTGGTTACATTGACAAGCTTTCTAATCATGAAAGTCAGAAATCAAGAATTGAGTGCATGCATAGATTCTTACCTTGCAACGATTATTCTTACACTCTTCTCATTTCCAGGCCTTCTGCAGTGCTGTTGCCTTCACAATTCGCTACCCGCTAGCATGGCTCTTCTACAATGTTTGATCTTGTTCGTTGGAATTGTGAAATATAAACCTTTAAAAGGATTATTATTCCTAAATGCCAATGGCTAGTCCTCTCTAAACATATTTGTGCAATGTGATAAATACAACAGGTGATAGGGAATGTGCATATTGAAAATTCAAATCAAATTGTCATAGTTATGTGCCATTGAGGTGTTAAAGAATATATTGTCTGTTACCAACCATTATTTAATTTTCATTCGACTTATTTTTTTATTTTATAAGGGTGTAACATTGAGAAAATAAATATCTCTGAAATTATATTATTTATTTTTGACAATATTCCTATATGTAAGAATTACCCTCCATTGCCATAAGAGTTGTAGCCCAGAGATCTCACTCGACCTGACTTTCCAGCGGCCACCTTTTGAGCTTGATCGCATCCATCCATGCACACTACATCCCACCAGATTCTCTATTAGGAGATCCCCTCCCAATATAATATAACCCCTCAATGCCATCCTGTGTATCCAGTACGAACTCTGTACTTCCTAATTTAGTAATTTCTCTCGATCAGAAATTGCATTTTAAAATCAAGCACCTGAAGTCAAAATCTCACCTCAAAATCAGTCTCCAGCTGTACCTTTAGAAGGTGTATTTTTCCTCCACAATATAAGTAGTTCATAGTAATTTAAGTCTTTGGATTTTTATTTTCAAGTTGTGATCGAATTTCCTTCTAAATCATGAGTAAATGAATTTGGTCCTCCTCAAATTCCTTCTTTCATGCCACCATTGTCAACTGCGTATTCTGCGGGTCGAGTAAGGTCGGCTCTTTTAGGATGAGATACAATATGTTCCCCATTAGTTCTCTCCCTTCTCTCTATTCCTCATGCATCATCACCTTGGGTCCCATGAACAAATGCTTCATCTCTTTAGTCCTGAGCAAAGGGGCCATGTGCGTCTTTGTTCTATCTTTCATGTTCAGTAATCTTTGCTGATAAGATTCCCTCAAAACAATCAGCATAAACTGAGTCCCTTCAAAGTCTTTGATAATTCCTCCCAAGAGTCTAAAAACAAAGCATTTCATTCCGCTGGAATCTTTCATGCTTTGTCATGTCCTTTCTTGTAGTTTGGTATCGATTTCCTTGCATGTACTTTCTGCGAGTGGTTATTTTAAAAAACAGCTATCGCTATAATGGTTTCAACAAGTCGAAAAGGAGGATTACCTTTTCCAAGTGACAAGGAAATTTATTTCTTTTACCATTGCCCGCACACAGCACCGAGAGGTCAATTACAGTGGACACTATAATATTTTTAAATAACAACGACGAAACGGACATTCATGCCCTGGGGGGAGATTGAAAAAATCCACATAGTTGAGATTCAAACCTGCGACCTCCATGTTGGCAGACGAGGCCGTAACCCCCGCCGCCACCGAGGCCGGCAACTAATTTAAATAATACTTTTGCTAGTATTATTCCAAGTGATTCTGTTTAATTTAATTATTTATGTATTAGAGAAATTTTTTCCCCTGGTTTCATTAATACTTGGAGCACCAGATGTAGCATTTCCACATGTAAACAATATAAGATTTTGATTACTGCCACCCTCATTAACCCTACTCCCATCAAGAAGTTTAGTAAAAGGAGGGACAAGGACCAGATGGATGGTCTATCCTCCATTAGCTGGAGCTATTGCTCATGCAGGGGGGTCTGTGGATTTAACAATATTTTCATTACACTTAGCGGCAGTTTCATCTATTTTAGGGGCTATTAATTTCATTGCAACCACGATTAATGTAAAACCCCCAGGAATAAAAATAGATCAAATACCATTATTTGTATGACCTGTTGTTATTACAGCAGTCTACTTCTACTATCACTACCAGTCCTAGCTGGAGCCATCACAATATTATTAACGGATCGAAATGTTAACACATCTTTTTTGAAATATTAACACATCACGGCTGCTGGTGGTGATCCAATTTTATATCAACACTTATTTTGATTTTATGGACACCCAGAAGTATATATTCTAATTCCCCCAGGTTTTGGTATAATTTCCCATATTTTCGCTCAAGAAAGTGGTAAAAAAGAAACTTGGGGTTCTAGGGATAATTTATACCATAATTCCTATTGGAATCTTAGGGTTCATAGTGTGACCCACCATATATACTGTAGGAATAGATGTAGATACTCGAGCATATTTCATATCAGTAACTATAATTATTGCTGAGCCAACTGGTATCAAAGTTTTTAGATGGCTAGCAACACTTCACGGGACACAGTTATATTCCCCATCACCTCAAGGTGTCTAGTGCTGAAGATATTTTTCAGTTATTTTTTGAGGAAGAATTCATTAATAGTATTACTCTGTAGGCAAATCATTATGCTGAGCAATAGATTCCATTAAGATTATTTTCAAGGATGTCAGCAAGAATGGTGGGTTTGTGCTCCGATTATTTGTAAGCAAAATTATTAAGATCAAGTCATTTGAGTAGTTTCATACTAATGTTTTAACCTGCAGAACAAGAGTCTACAAAAAATGATTGATTAAATAATGTCTCACAGCCAAAGAAATAGATGAAGTAATGAATTTTCATGTGGGAGAGATGGATAATTTTATCAAAAGTATCCTAATCGTTTAGAAATTTTTTGTGAAATTAGGACTTAATTAACAACTAAATGCATAGTGCATTAAATATGACTATATATTTTTAAAAATTCTTACACTTGGAAAATATTTGTTGTATTTTGAGAATGAGATAAAAATAGCAATCAACATTGATCAGAATGGTTTTCGAAATTAGCAGGTAATAAGACAATACTTTATGCCTTACAAACATTTTCAATTCTTATGATACTACCTATATCTTGAAAGTTATAAATTATTGAATGATGGCATGCCATAAAGGCAAATTCATTCAAATCTCTTCTGGCTTTGGGGAAGGGTTTTGTTCAAATATCCCCTGTGCTTGAGGGGTTAAAAGGTTGAAAATATGGTTCTTATTTTTAATATACTAATTTTTCTTATATCATAAAGGCAATACATAAATTTATGAAGTACCATAATTCATAATATCATTCTAATCAATGAAATGCTTGTGGTTGCCAACTAGTATGCCTTGCAGTAGTCTAAAAAATGGGTCCAGAGGGTTTTGTTGGTGGGTAGAAAGTAATAGATCTTACAGCATTTTTTTCTTGGGGATAAAACTTGCTTCACATTAGGGAGATTGCCCCATAGACATTATGGAAGTGAAAGAGAATAGTAATTTATGATAAAATAGTTAATCAGTATTCTAAGTTTTCTTATGATAAAATGGGACATGGCAAGTCTCTGTGATATGACAAGACTGCTCCCAGGTTATTTTACTATCTACTCAACAACTTAAATGATTTAATTTGAGCCGAGAAAGAACTCAGGCATGTAGATTAATTACTGGGTTTTATTGGGGTTTTTAACTTTTCAATCGGGAGAAAACAAACAAGAGTATGAAGTGAGAGGAAATTGCTCAATAGTTTATTTAACCCTTTCGTGCAGGGGCCCTAAACTGGTATGCAGCCCTTGGATATGAGTGCGTGACAAAATAAAGGAAAAATGGCCAAAATAAAGGTCGTCTGTACTGGGAGGATGATTCTGATTGGCTGATATATTGGTCGTTTGGTGCAAAAGTGTTAAATCTGATAGATGCTCACATTTGAGAAATGGTTAAGGCCGAGACTTTGTGGAAATCCATGTTGATAACAACAGATGCTCACATCTTTATACAAAGGTCTTATCTGTCATCTCCATACATAATGGCATTGCATGTAACATCATATAAAATATGTTTATATATAATTATCATCAATATATGTATAGAGTTCATAGAAACAGCCGTATGGCAATGCACAAAATCTTTTGAGAATAGGTGAAGGAAATATAGATACACTGAGAAAACGACACACTTACTTGTCCAAATTTTTGGTCTTAACCGTCTGCTGGGACATCGTAGACTACCATTTACAACCATTTATTTGTAGGTAATATTTACTATTGAAAGAAAAGGAATTGTGGGTTAGAATGATTCCATCAATGACTTCTTCTTCTCCTTGAATAATTCCTCCTCTCTTTCACCTCAACCACTTCCACAACTTCTGTCACTTTTCTAGATGTGGAAATCTCTCTCTATGATGCAAAATGTAACACCTCAGTTCACATTAAAAACCCACCAACTCCCAACAATACTTACATTACAATAGCTGCCACCCTTCACACACAAAATTTACAAAACCTTTGCTGGACAAGTCTGAGGATACACACCACAAAATTTGTGCTTCCGAAAACAAGATGGAAAATTAGCACTGACCAATCAGGAAAACTATCGAATGCTTTCACAAGATTTCTCTGATCTTCTCAATTTTCCCAAAACAAGCACATGATTCCCAAAGGAAAATTGCACCGAAATCAACCCAGAATCCCCGCCACCAACTCAGATAAAGATCCACAAGCACATAAACATACTGAAAAATAACAGAACTTCTGGGGAATATGGTACCATTGCGGAACTACTGAAAAACCTCAGGCCAATGTCACTACTGGAACTCACACAAATCCTTGGAATATCTGGCAAACAGGAAACTTGCTGGACGACTGGAAATGTGCCCTAATCCATCCACTACACAAGAGAGGGGACAGAACAAATGTGAACAATTACAGAGAAATTTCTCTACTACAAGTTCCCTACAAAATCCTCTCAGCATGCCTTCCCCAAAGAGTACAAGAGCAACTAGAACACAAAATTGATGAATATCAGGCAGGTTTCCTCCCGGGTTGCTCATGCACAGAATAAATCTTCAACCTGAAAGCCATACTGAAATACAAAGCAATTAGGAATGCCCCGATCATATGCACGTTCATCGACTTCAAGAAGGCGTATGATTCTATCGACAGACAATATTTGTTCAACATCTTAGAAGAATAGGGACTCGACCCCAAGACACTGCGATTGATCAAACAGACACTGACAAATACAACCTCTAAAGTAAAATTTATGGGCGAAATTTCTGAACCCTTCCTGATCAAAACTGAAGTGTGCCAAAGAGATGGGCTATCTCCACTCCTCTTCAATTTAGTTTTGAACAAAGTAATCTAGGAATGGAAAAAAGAACTGAAAAAACAAGGACATTGGAAACCAATACGACTCGGACAACCTAAAGACAACAGAAATTCCATGCCTAGCTTTCGCAGGCGTTATAGCCATACTCGCAGACAATGAAACATCAGGCACCAAACAGATAGAAGAGCTCAAGGAATGTGCAGAGAAAGTTGGCCTACGAATCTCCTTTCAAAAGACTGAATTCTTTTGCTCAAAACTAGACATCCAAATACTGAACACAAAATATTTCAATATAAACAGAGTCACACACTTCAAATACCTGGGCGAGATCCTTGAACCCACAAGAGGAGAGAAGTTTGCACAGAAGACTCGGCTACAGAAAATGAAGAGGGCATATGGCAAGACATATAATTAAATGAGACACAAACTTTGAAATTCCACATAAAAGGAATGTGGAATTGGAATGAATTTGAATTTTATGTGGAATTTCAAAGTTTGTATCTCATTTAATCATGAAGCAGTTCCACGAAGTCACGCCGGAAACTATTTCCTAAGACATATAATATTTATAAGAAGAAATGCATTTCCATAAACACAACCACAGTAATCAAGCTAGAGGCACTATATGCAAGCGATACTCTTACACTACACATAAAAAGAGACCTGGAAAACATTAAAAGAATAACGCAAAATCATTAGGAAAATTCTCGGCCCAAAAGTAGCAGAAGGGTACATATTACTCCCGGAAAAAATATATCAATACAATAGACTCCCAGGGACAAGAACTATAAAGAATATCATTATATATTTAGAAGGTGTCAAATCAAGAATACCATGGATGTTTCAAGTTCAAAATGTTCTACATAAAGCCAAAATAGAACATGGAGACGTTGAAAACATAAAAGCATACAGAAATAAGATACGCCAGTGTAACGTGATGTCAGAGATCGAAGTCCCAAAGAAACCAGGGACAAAGTGGACAGAAGATCGAAAGAGAGTCTATGGAGAGAGAATGAGAGAGGTTTGGATGATGAGGAGGGAGTCAGTTGCTTTGCGTGATCCGGCAGTGTCTATTCGCAACTACTAATTCGTCTCTCAGACCGACGAAGGGGCAAGAGACCCCCGAAAGATCTCTTCCCAATGTAAGTCTTTTGTTTCCTCTGTGTGTGTATATATATATGTGTGTGAATTTGTTTTCTCGAGGGATTTGGCCAATATATATATATACAGATATAAATAAATAAACATATCTGTGACTTCCTGCAATAACGACTTATATAAATCTACTTATTCTGCTTTCGAGATAGCTGGTTTAAAGATTTTTTTGTTAATTGCCTCTTAGGGATAAACAAATAGTCAAAGCGGTCTAAAATCAACAATTTATATTACAAACAAATCAACTATATTATTTGCACCTTATTGCCACCGAAAATTCTTCACTACTGTGAGTCTCTTTCTTTTTGTGTCCTGTGTCCCTGTACGTTCCACTAGTGTTCGAACCAATATTATTCACATTGTGAACCTTTTCGAAGTGATTATATATTTGTTTTTACGTAACCTTTATATTCTGATATTCAAACTACCGGGTACACACTACTGCGCATGCGCGAGTCGGCATGGGAGACGAGGTTTTAAGAAGGGAGACATGAGAATGCGAAGAAACGAATTAGTTTGAATGGTTTGAATGCGCTGGCCGCCATGTTCCTCCGAGCTCCGAGGTATATTACCAGATGGTACCAGAGCTCGTAGCGTAGCCCCGACGGAGTACCCACCCCAAGGATCGCATGGAATATATGATATCGTTTTAATCGGTTGATTGTTAATATCGGGTAATATGGTCAATAATACCATTAGTGCGTTGTTTGGAAGTTTTTAAGCCTAGAAAACAGTTTTCCACAAATTTGAGTGATTTTCTCTTAAATGCCTTACTTCATTCGTTTTGTAGAAACACCAAATCTTGTGTGCAGTGTATGTTGCAAATTTAACCCATTAATCCTTGCTTATAAACGTCTAGGCTTTAACATGAATCGAGACAATGACCTTCGTCGAAGTTATGAGGACGCCGAATGTGGACCAGGAATTATGTTTACGCAGTTTGTAATAATAGAGGACGTAATGCACAAGCTTGGAGCCCTTAATTACCACAAAGAATATATTAACGATTTAGAAATGAAACCTCTTAACAGGTGAAATGCAGTTCAGAAAACTCTTTGAAACGAAGTTCTATTGACAAACTGACTTAAAACAAACAAAGGACTGTTGTGACTGTTTGATAATATTCGAAAATTTGGTATATGTGCTTAGTATGCAAGAGACTAGTTTTTCTTCATGTTCAATGCTTAATTTAAAAAAATATTCTATGCTGTTTACAATGTTAACATTCTTGCGCTCTAGGCATTATTTTGCTTTGGCGTCAAATCCAATGGAGCAATTCTTCACTTTTACGTCATTATGTGCCTGGATTATTAGAAAGATGGGGAAGTCTTTTGAACAGCCCCAAGAGTACGATGATCCAAATTCAGTTATTTCATCCATATTAGAGTGTGTTCGAGAGAAGGTTTGTTTACGAAAATATATCATGGTGCTTCAGATCCTTAATGGACTCAAATCCCATGCCATCATTTAATTGACAAATAGATGTTATTTACGGAAAATTTGTTTCAGGGAATTCCAATTACATTTCCACCTAGTAAATTAAAGCAAGGCTATGGAGAACATGTCGTGTTCATCCTGGACAAACTTACTGATGAGGCCCTAAAAGCTTGCAAGATTACATGGAAAAAGTTAGTAAACATAAACCGGTTGTTATACATTGTTATCATCGCCACCATGGAGTGGTCATTATTTCCCTTTTGTGAATATATGTTTGTATTAGATAAGCATGAACATAAGTATACATGTTATATAGGATGATTTTAAATGTTCAATTTTAAGGCCAATTATTCCTTCTGAGTCGGACATTATTGAGGGTGTAAGTGATGATGAAGCAGAATTAGTTCTGGAAAAAATAGAGGAAGAACTTGCTGGAGTTTACTCTGATGACGATGATCCAGAAACACTGGAAAATGACATTCTTGCTCTAAGAGGATTTGGAAAGGTTTGATTGCCAATCTATGAATAGTCTCTACAATTTAATGTGATCATCTTTCAAATGCACTTGCACTTGTTCACAGGACTTGAATCAGCCTGAAAAACCAAGTGTGCTAGAATCAAAAGTTAGCATTAATGAATGGAAGCTTGAAGTGGAAAGAGTTCTTCCCCAACTTAAAGTCACCATAAAACCCGGTAAACTAATATTTTACTATCAAATAGTTTAAAAACAATTGTTCAATATTGTTGTTTATTCATCATAATGACTCTCGTGTTTTTATGCAGTATTTTCCGGACCAGAAGTAACCCCTCATTTTCCTTTTGAATCTAAAGTTAAGAATGTAGGCACGTTTTAAATGTGTTTCCTCTTGTAATATATTAAGGTGGTATCTTAAACATACTTAATGGCAGAGCTGGGCAAAATAAAGGAAAAGAGATATTTCATATACAAAATACTGTTCCTATTTTATGAAATACAACTTTTCTCTCGAGTATTTGAAATACTAGTTAAAATACATTTGAAAAGAAATTAAATACTGTATTTACATTTAAAAGATAACTTAAAAAAAAATACTCTCGAACTTAAAAAAACTGCTTACTCATTCAACCACAATAAGGACAGTTATAAACATTATATGAGAAAAGTATAAGCGAAGAGAGACAATTTTTTTGCATTCTTGAAATTAAAACTTGAATATGGATGGAAACTATAGAGAAATAATTTTGATATTGCCAATAGGAAGATTGTATGGAAGAATCCTGTTGAATAGAATAGAAAAAGTAGTCAAAGCAGCAGAAGGACAAAGCAGTTTTCAATCAGGTTGATCATATATGGACAATATATTTACTAGACATCTAGTGGGGAAAAAATAAAAAAGTAGAGAACTCCAGGTTCATTTAAAGGCCTGAAAAAGGCATTTGATTCTGTTTTCCTCAATAAATTATGGAGTGGCACGGAAGAAGCAGGATTTACATAAGGTGCACATAAATGCACTTAAGTAGTTATGCAGAGATTTTCAGTCTGTTTTCTAGATTGGAAATTCAACCACTGCAACATATCCATGAACAGATGGTGTCAAAAGAGGTTGCTGCCTCTCCCCAACATTATTCCAAATCTATCTGTGTGACATGAATAAATGGAGGAGGAAATAATGGCCCATTAGGGTATAGGGGTGGGTGATACCTTCCACTACACTCCATTCTCTCTTTCACACAACCAGATAGTCATCTCGGAAGACCCGCAAGATGTGGCACGCATGCGAAATAAATTAATGGAGGGATATGGTGAATGTGGACTGGAAGTAAATAGAAAAAAGGTAATTGGAGGTGTGGGAGAATATATGAAGAGGATGTGGAAAAATGAAAAAACATTGACCAATACATTACATTACGAATGGTGAGGCTAAGGATGACAGAGATGTAAAGAAGAAAGTTGGAAATGGACGAAATCTATGATTGAAGCACTGCATCCAGCCTTATCCTGGCAGTGGAGAACATGTGCTTTGAAATTGCTACAATTTTTATTCTCAAAGATGTGCTTCTTTAACCCCTCAATGCCGTCCTGCTTACTCGGTACGCACGATTAAATCACTATATGCTGCCATCATGTGTACCCAGTATGCTCCCTGTAATTCTGATTTCAATAATTTTTCTCCATCAGAAATTCAATTTTAAATTCAATGAATTTACTGTTACTTGTGAAGGTAACATTATTCTTCACAAAATTAAAATCATAGTATTTTTAAGCCTTCAGATATTTTTTTAATGTTCCAATTAAATTTCCTTCCAAACCCATGAGTAATTCAACCCGGTCTTCAAAATCCTCGCATTCCTTCCTTTGTACCATCGTCAAAACAGCTGCCCCTACTGCCAGTAGTATGTCCAGTAGTGTAAACTCTCTTTTAGGATGAGATACGATAGTCCTCTCTCCCTCCCCATTAGTTCTCTCCCTTCTATCTATCCATTTTTTGTGTATTCTCACCTCAAGCCCCTTGAATGAATGCTTCATCTGGCAACCATATGTGAAGGGTCTATGTGCTTCTTTCTGCATTTCTTTGTTCTGTCTTTCATGTTCAGCAATCTTTGCTGATAAGATTCCGTCTAAACAGTCAGCATAAACTGGGTGCTTTCGAAGCCTTTTCTAATCCCTCGAAGGAGTCTCAAAATGAAGCATTTCAGTTCACTGGAATCTTTCGTACTGTGTTGTGTCCTTTCATATTGTTTGGTGTCATGTTCTTTCATGTTGTGTGGTGCCCTTTTCCTTGTGTGTACTTTCTGCAACTGGTAATTTCTGTGAATAGTTACCCCTCGAGGAGTTTCAACAAGAAGAAAAGGATTACCGTATTCTGCTGTCAAGGAAATAATTGTAATATTACTTCTGCAAATGATTCTGACTAAATTTTGAGTGTGGAAAGTGATGGAGATAATTACATCAGTGATTACTCTGAAATTGATAAAAAGCACTCAATTTACAATTAAATTGAAGATACTGAAGAAGCGGAAAGCTTTTTGTGGAAGAGTGAGGGAGACCACTTAGGTATTAAAGAAAATTTCGTTGGTGGTCTCTGACCTCATGGCGAAGCCAAAATTGTCCAGCACTGAAAATATTTTCAGTTATTTTTTAGGAAGAATTCATTCATAATATTGTTCAAGAAGCAAATTGTTGCTGAGAAATAGATTTGATGAAGTGAGCCTGCATTTCTGAGGATGCCAAGATCTGCATGTCTTGTGTGGTGGATTTGTGCTCGGAGTATTTTGGAACTTATCACACGAAGCAAAATTGCCATGATAAAGTCAATAGAATATTTTAAACTATTGTTTTAACTGACAAAACAAGAGTTTTTATATAAAACTATTACATAATAATCTCTCACAGCTGAAGAACAAACGAAGTTATGAAATTTCACATTAGCAAGACGGATAATCATAGTGGTAGTATCCTTATGATGGTGAAATATTTAGAATTTTTTTGCAAAATTTTAGCTTTTAATCATTAATAAAATGCGTAGCACATGGAGGATGACTATATATATTTAAAAATTTTTACACTTGAAAAACTAAAATGTATTCATTATTATTATTTATTTAGTGGCAAATTTGATTACTTTTTCTGGTATATTTGCTTCAACTAACAAATTACTTCAAGAAAAGGTTACCTGGAGAAATTATTTCATGAACTTACCTCATTGATTTATTTCAATAGAGTTGTAAATGAAAATTTGAGCTCAGTTTTTTGCGTCAACATTTCTCAGTGTCTAACTTTAATTCAAGTCAAGAAATGCAGGCTGAATGAAAGTTCTTCATTACAGTAAAATGCAACATTCATTTTTACATGAAATCATCTTCACAGCATAGTTTTAAAAAATTGCAATAAAACCTACTTCAAAAGTAGTTTCTAATTGTATTTTATGATGGTATAAAAATTTTTTTCAGAAGAGTATAAAAATTTGTATTTAAAATATAAGATACATTCTGGTCGTGTATTTGAAATAGAAATGTATAGCAAATAATATATTTTAAAAAACTTGTATCTGAAATACTGCCCAGTTCTGCATAATGGTAGGTTTAGTGTTGAGTTAATATTGTTGTAATTAAAAAATGTATTGTTTTGCAATTTAGTGTATTTTAAAATGAAAATTTCACTAATTAAATTTTAAAAAAATTTATTTATATATTCATGCCACTAGATCCCAGAGACTGGATGTATCACCTAAGTGACATGCATAGATATCAGGATAGCATGGAAGAAGCGTTCCAGCCTTCAAAACTTAATTTGGAAAAACTGTATTCAGACATATCACACTCAATGGAAAAAATTGGTTTGAGAGAAAAATATTTGAACAATGAACTTGAATCGTTAATTGCTGAATTTAGTGTAATGCAGGTTGGTCCTTTTTAAATGTGTACAATAGTTTAGAATAGTTTAATTGCAGTAGTATGTATTTATATTTTAAATTAATACTTAACCTGGGCTAAGATTTCATAACTTTTTGATAAAATACACCCATCTGATTTCATTTAGAGTAAGTTTGTTCTCTTATCGTTACTCAGATTGATCAACGGCTCCCTAAAGTAGTGTAACATTGTTTTCCTATCAAGCATTAATTTTCAGTATTACATTTACATTACATCAGATCTCAATATCCAGACCTCTTTTGGATCAATGCAATTTCTGTATGATCTCATAGGTATGGGTGTTTGATAAATTGAAATAATAGGGTAGTTTACTACAAATTTTTTATTGTTTTTACTGAATAAATGTAGTGAATTGTTTATCTAAAGTCGTTCATCCGAAGTATGAATAATGTATTTTTTACAATCAATTGAAAACCGAAAAAAATCGGCGGCGGGAAAACGCGACGGGGAACTGGGAATGCTGGGAGTTAGCCCGAATGACGTCATAGGGACTGAAGACTTTGATACGGGCCGTGGCATACTACATTGAAGCTTAGCGGCGCACTGATAACCTGCGACCTCTCATTCCGGTAAAACCGAGTAAAATACTCTTGAAAGATTTCGATGGGAGGATTGGAAAGGGAAAGCACACTTGGAAATGTGTATTATCAAGTACTGTAACGCCATGATTTTTCAAGTGAAGTTATTTTGTTTATATGAACGTAACTAATCGTTACGAATTCTATGTAAACGTTTTTCCTCCAATTTCATGTGCTCTCATGAATTGGACCCTGTCCGAGCATACTTCTCCCGAATGACGGAAGAATAAAAGTGTTTTCAGATCATTTAAAACGAAACTTTGCCAGAAATGAAAGTTCTAATATCTCCAGTCACTCATGCCCCTGGACCTTAGAAGTGTAATAAGAAATGTAATAACCGTTTGGCGGAGAAAGTTAAGGCAGAGGACATTAGCTGAAGTGCTCACCAGTGGTAGAAATAATGATTGCTAAAAGTACAGTCCCAAAGTCTCAATAATATCTTAAAACAGGAAAATGCAGTTTACGTCGTCCTTCCTTGTGCATATAAATAGGTCTCTGACGTTTACGGAGTATATATGAACCTACATTCTCCCAGTAGTCATCCATTTCAAAAGGCCTTTGACAAAATGTATGTTCGTTGCATATTAGATAGCAGTTGATTAATTTTTCCAGTTGCGAGTTGGCATGATTACCCGAGCATAAATTGACAACCCTTTGAACTGATTTATTACAGCATTCAATGTGTACGTTACATCTTAATTCCTACTTAACCGGAGAGAGAACAAAGTTTTTTCTCAAATCGGAAAGCAATACGTTATCATCTAAAGATTTTTTATTATTTGCCTTAGAGTTAGCCTAACTGCAAAGATAACAGGTCAAACTAACAAGATGAAGATGATAGAACTTGTGGATGTTAGGGCATTAAATGTACACATCGAAGTGGTAACTGCAAGGGAGCAGGATTCAATGTCTCAGACCATGAAGGACCCATCCGTTGTCGAAGGGATGTAGTAGAGGCAGTTGAAGGCAGATGCAGGTCTGCGTAAAAGTAAACACATGGAACCCCCAAGGTCGACCCATGGCAGTAAGCTTTGTGTACCAGTTTGTCTCCCATATTTTCGTCCCATCCTTCTCTTCGTCCCATATCGAACTGCTGCTTCATGACTCAAGACTGATTCATATTGCTATGAGTGCAGGCACCTTGTGCCATGAGGAAGAGGTACGTGGCTTATAAATATTGTTTTGTGCCATGTTGTTACTCGACCACCATTAGTGAACCCAAAAAAGCATGCCTTTCAGTATCGATCAATGAAAAACGACGAAAATTGTGGCTTACATCTGCTAGAAGACCAAGCAATGGAAATACTCTGTTCTAATACTGCTAAGACCATTTTAATGTCAGTACTATTAGAATACACCTGGAGGTTTTGTCAGCCATGATGAAATTGATTGTTGAGCATAGCAGCTATTGTAAGAAGTATTTCGTAATGAGAAGACACATTTAGTAATTTTGCACATCGGTTTTAATGAAACTCGACCTTTTTCAATGTATTTGCATCATTATTAAAGGCTAACTAACATGTTTGGCAAAGTAGTCAGTAGTTTGGGTGAACAGATACATAACTATTTAGTAATAAACAGTGACTGATTCCCGCACCATCCCCTGCACTCCATGCATGTATGGAGTGCAGGTTCGAGGTGCATGCATTACAGTGGGAAAGAGCAATGCTATCCTTGTTTCTGCTTCATTTATTTCTTCCTTAGTAATTCATTTGCTCTGAAAACAGCTTCTTCATTCAGTATTAGCCCTGGGGGTTGGTTAGGAGTTGGGGGAATTCAAGAATTAATTAATTGTTTTCAGGCTTCACCATTCACTTCACGCTATAAAAGAACACAAAATTTCACCAAAGGCTGAGATGAATAGCTTTGAAAATTTGGCTCCCTATCATGGAGTAAGATATAGATGGCTCTCTCCCATGTTAACATACTCGTGGCTATGGTTATATCTTGAAATACCCCAGAAACTGCACTAGTTTTTTTCACATTTTTAGTCTAATCTAAGTGTGTATATGAATTGAAAAAATGTGTAAAAAATTTTTTGGTGAATAATTTACCTTTTTATCATGAAATTATTTTTACCACAGAATTGAGTGCTATAAGATAATGTAGACCAATCCGCAACACATAGAAGAAATTGACTGCATTGCTCCTCGTTAAAAAGACATCTTCTCATGTTATCTATGTATTTTCATCCAATAGTTATACAAATTTCTGAAACCGTAATAACAGTGCATCATCGGGGGAAAGGTTTATTGGTAAATGTTTATGACTTGTCACGTGTACAATAAAAGGGGTCAGGGTTTGTCATGGTTAGCTGTTCATCGAAAAGAACGAAATAACCCCCTGAAGTATGTGTGGTCTAAAACCTTTAAGAGTGTGGGAGAAAAAGAAATTGGAATAGATGGTTACTGGTGTTGTTAGTTATACAAAGAAATAGAATTGGATAGTTCTGGAACAAATCCTCTTCCAAACTGCATCCCTAATTTTCAAAGAAATATAATAATTTTGACCCTATTGAAAGCACTTATGACTCCGAGTGATATTATAGCTATAAATAAAATGTGTCATCATAATAAAATACAGTTTATTATAAAAACTTATACATATTATGTTAAAGAAACATCCAAGATTAATAAAACAATACTGGTACAATCCAGATAAACTATTGTTTCAGTATATATTCAAAAAGCCATTTTCCTGATACAGTAATTATGAAATTCTCTGAAGCACAGAGCTGGTTGACCCCCACAGTCAGCGCAACACATCACAACATCCCCCCTTACTTTTTTCCGCATGAAACTTCTCAAAATTATCTTCTTCTGAATGTTTTACTTGTAGGGGTTGTGTATTTTTTTGTAATTTAGGTGATTTTGATGAATGCTGAGAAGAAAGGTTTGCACTTATAATGCAGTCGTCTTATAATTTCTTCCCTATATTTTTCTAGGGACTTCTTCTTACCACTGTATTTATTATATAGAATTAAGCTATTGTTTAGAATAATACGAAAAATGTGAAGTCGAATGTTTTTTCGGAAAATCGGTTGATCATGCAAGTCATCCCTTTGCTAAATATTTTGCTGTCTCTGTGTTCTATTATTTTCTAAATGAAATAATATCCCTAGGAATGTCTTGAACTTGAGATGTGTTACGGTACGCCATTTTTTGCCCTGCTGGAATTTGCTGAAGACAACGTCATAGTTTCTCTCCATGTACATTAGGCTCCATTATTATAAGGTCAAAAAGGTCAATGTTTGGCAAAAGGGAAAAATAACTGAAAAATCAGAGCCCCGAACATTTTATAACAAACCTGAAGGGTCTGTGAAAGGAATGTCTTGAGTCAACTGCAGCTCACAGAACCAAATAATGCCTTTGCTAGATTTATAACTAGCACTCACCTCCGGTAATTCTCTTAATTCTATTAAAGACTACGTCAAATAAATATATCCAAATTAAAAATGTAACATCATTGAGGTATAGGGAAAAAATACGGATGAGTAAAATATAAAATAAATATATCCAAAAAGTAAGAAAACCAATTTATAAAAACTATTAAAAATGCTACAAATACTATTTATATAGTGAGAAAGGCACATGCCTGAAACATTTAACGAAAATCACAGAAAAAATGACAGAATTAAACTAAAAAAAGCCTATTTTTCGACACTGAATTTTACAACTGGTAAGAGACAGAACCACGAATGAAGCATAATGTAAGGAAGCCCAAACAATACTGGGAAGTGGACAAGTGCTTCTATGTTTGTGGCAGAAAGCGGTCGGTTGAATGAGAGAGAGGGCAATAAAATACCAGAGGGGTCGAGCCCGATGATCGACGAGTGCTGCTCCTCGGTACAAGCTCTCCAGGACGTCTCAGCAAAACGAATACCACGTCTGTTAATATTTCATATTTTTAAGTGGACGAGTAGCACATGACACCATGTAATGTAATTACGATTTATTAACCCTCTCAGTGCTATGGACACACAGGTATAAATGTGTTTGGTGATATTAGTGCCTGTGGTGCCATGCACGCATATATATGTGGGTTGGATAAGGTGGTGCCCTCAGCTCTACGGATGCATACACATATATGTATAACACGGTGTAGAAGCATTTAAAGTCCTAAAATATCATGCACGCGATGGGGATAGTTAATTCTTTCCCACTGTTTTGTGTAACATGAGGTTTCGTTGGAGGAAATGCTACTTGCCGAGAGCTGGCCGGGTGAGCCGAGTGGTTAGGGGCTCCGGTTAATCCAAAGGCCTTGGGTTCGATTCCCGCCTGTGTTTATTTAAACTAATTATCCTGAATTGAAGAGGTCGGAGCTTGACTTGAGTCCTACTGTGCGAGCGACTGGATGTGCAAGTGTTCAAGTCCCACTCAAGCATTTGTATCATATAAACAGGGCTTTATAGTAAATAACATGAAATTATTAAGAAGAAATTAACAACTTTGTAAGTCCACAAATTTTATTGAAACGCCTGGTTTCATCTAATAGTGGACATCATCAGGTACACATACAGGAAAAAGCATCGAATATATAACCACATGAGGATGGGGGAAGGGAGTATGGTGGGGTTAAGGGAGAGGGAAGGGGGGGAGGACCCTCACAAATCCTCAGCCTTCCCTTCCCCACTTCCCTCTTCCTTGTCCTCCCTTAACCCCACCCCCTTCCATACTCCCCTCCCCTCCCCCATCCTCATGTGGGTATACATATATTTGATGCTTTTTCCTGTATGTGTACATGATGATGTCGACTATTCGACGAAACCAGTCGTTTCAATTTGTGGACTTACAAAGTTGTTATATTTCTTCATCATGAAGCTCCATAAAGTTGAGCCTGATACTATTGAATTCATGAAATAATTATTTTATCCATAAACAATTATTTGATAAATATGACTTGTTTATCTACTCATTAAAGATCTTTACCCCAATGAACAGTTTACTTTAAATTTTTTATCATAAAAATTGTAATGACTTCCCTAAGATGATAATACGGTTATAAGCTCTGATGGTAAGATGTATATGTTCAGTTTTGCTGGATGCATAAGGTAAAGGTTTAGGCACCGGCTTAGTGGGAACCACTTGTTCGAGGGACAGTTAAGCTTGGTTTTACTGTATAGGGATTATCACTTGCTCGACCTTATCAAAACTAATGCAAAGGCCTTTACGTTTCCATGAAAGTTAAGCATAAATATTTGCAGCTATTGATATTAATTTAACATTATTGTCAGTATGTAGTGCTATTACTCACTGACTGCAGAATCGTCCACATTAGTTGTGGGTAAAGGAAATCCTGCCGCTCTCCAGCAATTCGCGATTGTTTGGGAAGAAATCTCCTTCCAAGAATCTCCTACAGCACAAATTGTATGCAAGATGGTCCATTTCGGAATTTCGTTACTCGTTTTCCCCATTTCTTTCCACAAATATAGAGATTAATATGAATAAAGAACTGAATTAAGAATAATACTGACCACTTGAATGATTGGAAAGTGTAAAAAAGTACATACCTATCATTCGTAGGTAGTATTGTACAAGTCTCCTCCGGTACATAACTTTGAAGTTTTGAATAACATCCGTATCCAATGGTTGAGCTTTACTTATAGTATGCGGAGATAGAAAGAGAATATGTATATTGGGTAAATGTAAGTTGTCAAGATGTTTGTGGGAGCTTGCGTTGTCCAGTATGAGGAAAATGTTCCTATTTTTACCCGCCATTCTTCTTTGCAATCGAATGAGAGTCTTATGGAAAATTTTTGTGGTCATCCAACTGTTCTTGTTAAAATCGTAGAAAACTGGAAGGTTTTCCAGTCGAACATTTTTTAGGCACCGAGGCTTCTCATGTTTCCTGATTAAAATTGGTTTTATCTTGTCTGTACCGGTCTGGTTTATGCAGAGGCCCACCGTCACTCGCATTTTGCTTTTCCTTCCTCCATGGCATCGCTCTCCTTTCAATGCAAAAGTTGTTTCAGGAAG
>WURS02032564.1:0-11552 GCA_011762765.2 Rhinocypha anisoptera | reverse complement strand
CACACACACACTCGCAGCCAACCTCCCTTCTTCCTCAGTGTGTCAGAGAATCGGGAGTTGTGCCGGCGAAAGGAACTCGGCTGTGAACGGGTTCTCTGCCTGCATTTGGTGTCGGTGGCCCCGCTTATTTCGGCGCGAGTAAAAACTCGTGGAACTAGCAGTGCCCTCGTGCACTGGGGGAGTTGTAAAAAATTTTTTTTCGTCTCCCGTGTTCCTGGATGACTTACCGCGGAAGGCCTTAAAGGACTAGTGTTGCTCGCTAGGAAATATATCTAGCTCGCGAGGTCTCTAGGTCCAAGAAACCGAACAAGAGGTGAAATCGCAGTCTTCGAGTTCTTGCGTCTTGTGTGATTCCGGTCCTCGTTTCTGATGGAGTGCCAAGCTTAAATTCGGAGACGCTGGTATCTGACCTGGAAGTGGTGTCGTGTCATCGGCTTTTTGGTGATTTCCCAGAACGCATGTTCCAAATTGCTTGTGGAGTCTTATAGCATCGAGAAATGGCCGCGCAGGCGGCAACGTACAGGGTAATAACCCATCCCACAGTGGTGTTCCTGTTGATGACGGTGGTATTAGCGGCCCGCGGTCACGTACCGGGTGAGTGTTTACGGATAAATATGTTATTGGAAAAATTGTTTGCTGCAAGTGTGACGATGGGGTGTGTTTCTCGGCGGCTCCACACAGGTGACACGTAAAGAAAGTGGCTTAGGAAGGAAATATTTGGGTTATCAGTTCAATAGGCCACGTGCGGGAATTAGTGGAGAATGATAATACGCGGCCTTTGCTGGAATTTTTAACTCCTTCCCACAATTGCACCTTGCATAAACAGAGGAAAGATCCCTGGCAGTAAAAATTTACTCACGATCTCCGAGAAGCGGGTCGTTTTACATTTTTAAAATCCCCGTGCGTCAATTTTTTTCGGCCTTAGGCTTCCTTTCCCGTTTTTTGCCGACGCAATTTGATTGAACCGAGTTTATTTGATGGGTAATTTTATTGTGTGTATGCTCTAGCGTGTAGCGGCTTTTCCGTTGATATTGGGTTTGTGTGGTAATGTATTACATTCGTCTCGCAGAGGAATGTAAATTATTAAAATACTACAAATTGGCGTGAGATCGCTATAAGGGCATTGTGCTCGTAGCACACTCGAGGATGATCACCTCTCAGTCGACTTGGCGGAAGCATAGGTTAGTGTCCCACGTGAAAGATTGCTTAGCGAAGGAAAAGTTTCTCAATCGACATCAAAAGTGCAAGATGCCTTGAGCAACAGCTGGAAAGACCTACTGCTAAAGATTCTGCTGACGTTCCGAGTTCGTATCTTTGAATAGTACGAAGCATAGCGCCGGAGCGAGATTGTCTCGAGGATTCCGCATTTCACTTGTTTGCTACACACTGTGTTGACGCTGGTTGATTTCCGTGTTCGGAGATGGGGCCGTTGCGTACGGGAGAACCCACTCCTTTCGACAGGACAGTCACAATATTTAGTGTTCCTTTATCACTGTCGTTAAAGAGTTTGCGCAGTCAATCATCTCTACTCCACTCACTCACTTAAGAATAATGCGGGGATCCCTTAGTAAAATACTCTTCAATTTATTATGCCTGAGCATGTTATTTTATATAATATGAATAAAAAGACGGTTCTCTTAATGAGGCTTATTTTCTTGATATTGGAAATGAAATATCATATGAAGTACATAATATTTGTTTGAGCTTTCTGTATTTTAGCCCGAAACTTGGTATATCAATCATTTTTGTCAAAAATCGATATTATTAAAAAAAAAATTAAATTAAATTTTGTAATTAATTTCACAAAGATAACTATTGAAATTTTATTGCATTAAAAGATAGTGAATATTATTAAATTGTAAATAAATATTGGGAAAATGTGCTCGTATGATTTTTACCGAAAGAGAGTGGCCCTGCCTAATGGCCGGTCTTTTTTTTAAATTAAGTCGACATTTCGTGATAAAAATATCATCTGAATAAATTTAATAATTATCTCGGAAAAAATTCTGTAAAAATTTGAATGAATTTTACTTTGGAAGCCCTTCTTCACTTTAAAGACGAGGAAGAATGTCAACACTCTAGTGAAGCGTTATTAAATTGTGTTGAACACTTCGCAATTATTTTCATAATTATTGAAAAACAAATAATTTCTTTTCAAACTCGGAGATTTATCAATGAACTAAAAAAAGTGTGCCCACCATAAAACTAATTAATTATTTAAAATAAATATTTATCTTTAAATGAAAACTTTAAACTTGTGTATGTTGTAACTATTAAATTTCCATTAAAGTGATATGGTTGCCATTCTAGAAAATGTTCGACGAAAACCCAATGTTTTTAATGTATTTAAAACCGATGAAAAATAATTTGTGTTACTAAATTTTTCAATTCATGTTGGATAACATAATTCTCACTTGAATTTTAAGCTCAGCCTGAATCTCTGAAGGATTATACCTTAATCTGGAAGTTTATTTGGAAATATTGACGACAATTAATATGAGGTATTTGTTCACCGAATTCGTCTTATGGCATAAACTTGTGTTGTGTGCTGAAATAATCTCATCTTAGGGGCTAGTGTCTTTCTTCCTATGACACTCGAGCATAAACATACGCGTTTTCTTATTTTGCAATCAATTGTGTCACGGGAATTAGTCGCCTGTCACGGATCCTGGTCATTATTTAAAAAAACATGTGATCTTGATGTTATTCTACAGCCAACATAAAGTCTCCATAACTGTATATTCTCTCGCTGAATATTCTTAGTTGTGCCACATAAAAATCATTTCATTACTACGACGACTGGTTATTCGTTTCACGAATAGAACCTAGTCTGGCAGTCCTAGATCGTAGAGAGATTTCAACGCTCTTACGACGGGGTTACGGGTTTACTCACAGCGTTTGGGGTATTGGTGCGCCAGGTGATCAGCGTATCATATCGAATTTCTTCCATTACTGTGATGCCTCTTTATTGGTTTCATGAATGAAACAAGCCTAAGAGGGCGTCTTTGTAGGGAGACTTCAACGGTCGCATTAGGTGATCACGAGTTAGCACCTCACTGCTCGGGGACGCAACAATACATAGTTAATTTCTTAATCATGAGGCTAATTTTATCAACAATTTCATTTGCTTTGATGAGAGTATATTCCATCTCTTTTCCCCTATTTCGTAAACCGCCGTTTCTACCCCGTATCGACGCGGCGTCCGTTGACCGAATAACGGGACATTTCATCGTGCTGGGAGCTGAGAGAAGTTCTCTCTCTCTCCTCTATCCTCGCCCGCTTTTCCTTTTCCACCTCCACCTCTCTCTTTGCTTTTTCCTCCCCGTTCGCTACGCACTCGCAAATTTGAATGCGTTCTGGTCCTCACCTTGTTTTCGTTGTGTTTAATGCTACGCTTTTGATTTCTTTTTGGAATCCCGTTAGTTACTTGGTTCCCATACGCGATTATAATATTAGACAATGTTTTCCTTTTCCATAACTTTAAAATAAATTTAAATGTTTCTGAATATATACTTTTGTTTGATAAAAATAAATAATTTGTGCAAATGAAACTACTCTATAGCGAAAGATGTTGGCAGTTTGAGCCATATGTTACATAAGAAATTATTGTTATCTTTTTATTGATCCAGCCTTTTTTTATTTGCCTTTTTAAATATATATTCTAGAAAATAAAGTACGTGTAAACTAATGTTAAGTGCTTTAGATTTTCTCCAACCACACATTTAAAGGGTAGCTAATACAATTTTTCGGGAACCTACCTTTAATACGTAAAATTCCTGCAAATGTATATGCTCTACATCATTCAGTGTAGGTATGTTTGAAGAGGAAAGCGAAAGTGACACTTCGGACTGAATTAGATAAGCGAATTCCTTTGATTTCCGTCGCTTTGATTTTAATTTTTTATTAGTGTATTTTAACATTAGTTTTTAAAAACTTGCATGTGGCAATAAGGTAGCGAAAAACAAAATTAATATAATTTCTGTCAGTTAAAACTTAACTATGAATCTTTGAGAAAATATCTTAGGGTTTACACAAAATTATATAATTTTTTTTATATTGTATAGTTATTATCGTGTTAGTATGTCGACTGACATTTCTTGTGTTTTATTAAAATTCAATAAGTACCGTTTTGGGTAACTTACAAAAATATATATTATTTATGATACTTAAAATATCTCATTTAAGTATAATATTTGTACCTTAACGAACACTTAAACGGCCCCATAACGAACAGTTTTAATGACTCACCCACAATGATTCGGTAAATCATGGCGAGTTACCCCGTTTCATTACTCACGAGCCACGTATTTTTAACTGACTATAATTCTTATCATTAACCCAGAAATGGAATCAGTGATTAATTTTATTTTTACGTTGGCATTAACTCTAGCAGGGATGAAATATCTGAGACCGACTTTCAACCGCTCTCAATAATTTAAAGTTGGTAGCATTGAACTCTTTCTATGCTTAGCGGTGACTTTCCAAAAAAATGAAATAATTTTGAAATGCCATGTACTATTATTCATAAAGGATATTTAGAATGAAATATAGATGAATGTGAATGCTCTTTTCGTGTAGATATATCACCCAAACAAAGGATTCTGGAATCACGAATTGCAAATGTCTCATTTTTAAAAATGAAAGCTGCACGACTTTATCTTTCTCATTTTACGCCTGTGCACGAATAATTATTTTCAAAGTATTTTATAGCATGACTCGTCTTTAAAAAAATACCATTGTGCTCTTAATATATTTTAAAATACTTTTCCTGCGGTCCAGTGAAAGAGAAACCTTTTTAGCTTAAAACTTTCCACCCGACATATATGGAAAATCTTTGTTTGATGGCCCTGCTAATGGAAAAAGAAAATCAACTCTTCAGGGACGTTTTAGCATGGAGTAAGCATAGGGTTAATGTTTACTTAACCTGGTTACAGAAAACGATTTTTTGTTATCACAGAAAACTGATTTTTTACATTCGAACTTTCGTTTCCAAATCCACTACTCAGAGTATATTGAATAGTGCCAAGCTTTTACGTGAGAAAGTTTTCGGGATGACACGTATATAGAACCATTTTGAAGTTCTTAAAGAGTATAAACCATTTTCTTGCTTCCTTAGTTCATTTAATTACAGATGGTAAAATGGAATTTTAATTTCATTATGTTAGTCGAATGTAATCTTGTGAAAGCACAGTTTTATACAGTAGGCACCTACATTGGGAGCAAGGCGTGAACATGGATCTATATTAAAATGTTTATAATTCCATCTTAATTTTTGTATTTTCATCGTCTAAATATTCGAGTAGTAACATTTTACCTTTGTTTAATCATACCGGGAAGTTATATACAAAAAGGTTTTACTAATATAATCGATCATATGTTTAATCTATGTGATAATAAGAGATGGAATTCTTTGAAATTCGTGCTTAATTCTGATTGCACGAAGAGTTGTATTGCCTCTGTATATTTTCTGGATTTGGCGTGCTGGTGGTAGATTTTTCAAAAGACTTAATATATTTTGTAAACCCGAATGACGGCTTTTCTTCCTACTCCTCTGTGTGGTTAGAAGTTTACGTTCTCATCTCTGGATCACGTCAAATTAAATCGCTGAAAGTGGTTTGTGTGGAAGCATTCAATGTCCTACCGCATAAAATAACATCTTCATCTTGAAAAATTGTTCTTTGACCCGAAAATGAGGATAAAAATCATAAGCTTGTCATATTGATGGTCGAGGTACACTAAAATACAAATCTCGCGCCTTGTATTTAAAACATTTGGACATGATTACGATAGTTGGCTACTAAATTTAAAATTTGATGGAAAGAGCGTTTTCTTAGAAATTGAGTTGTATGTTTTATATTTTGTTATATATTTAAAGGTCGGCTGACAGAATAAGGAAAAGAAACTACCACTATTCGTGTATTTTTTCTTTCACGTAAAGGTATCGGAGTAAAGATGTTTTTAGAGCGATTCTTGTGTGCTAACTACATGTTTATTGAGCAAATTATTTGCTCTTGGATACAGAAATCTAATAATTTAAAATATGGAGCTTTACGAAATAAAATTTACAATCGTTTTTTGTTAATTTGTTCTATTAACTGACTCCGTCACAAAAACCAATTAAGCTATCTTTTGTTTCTTAAGCCTATACGTTATCACAGAAAATTTGAAACAATTGATGGATCGTAGTTACAGTAAAACGTTTTGTCCAATCTAATTCAGAATTCTTGTGGAGAATGTTTGTTTCCTAAATTTTCAGTAATTGAATCCTCGAAGAGAGTAAAAAATGTACTTACTTCCTCACGCATTCCATGTCATTTAGTATCAGCACCTCAGCCATTTGGATATGACTCTGTAATAATTGAAGACTGAACCGAAGATATGCATAGGGAGAGGCCAAGCACTTGAAGAGTCATATTTTTGTCCCGCCGTATTGTCAAAGTGATTTGCGTTACACCAAAACCCTGCCTTCTCTTCATTTCTCTCCATTGTGTGAGTGATTCATGGGCGTATTTCAATTAGAAGAATGAAGGAGAAATCGTAAAATTCTGGTCATAAATCACATTTAAAGGCTTCGTTCCTATAACCCCTAGTTGTCTCGAATTGGCTGCACCCTTCGACACTTGGCGCCCTGGGTGGTTTCCTCCTGTTCAAGCTATGGTAGAGTCGACCCTTAGGCTATTAATGCATTTATTATCATATCATGTTGGTTGGACTCTGAAATTTAGGACGCTACGTGAAACACCCGACCAGTTGACGGCTGAAACAGTCTGATCGTATCATCTGAATGGAAGCTCAGAAATTCTATTCTGTTTGAGAGTTAATGATGCCCTTACTAAATTAGATAGGCGTTTCGAAACGAATAATATATAAACATTTAGAGAATAATTGTTCATTTTTTTGGGAAACAGTCAAACTCCAGAGCCGACATATGCTAATCAGGAAAATAATATGGTGGTGTGCAATGAAAGGTAACATTTGAGATTTAGTATCCTGAACATTTCAGTTCACATCTCGTCATCCCGCTCGTTCGTTACCGGCCTTGAAGTGATAACGCAGTGTGCAAGACCTCTCGTCGACTGTAATCCAATCCACGACATTTGAATTGGTGGGCACAGTATACTGACCCAGCGTTTCCCAACCGATTATCTGCTGCAACTTGTCTGTGCCTATGGAAACGCTTACATTTTTCTCTGTGCGGCCCTTGACTCATGAAAGGTTGAGAAACAGAATAAATCAGGACAGTGCAGGCATATGACTCCGTGACTTCATGGAAAAAGTAATGATTATTTCACTTTTCATGTTGTGCTTCTATTATTTCAACGGCATACTTTTTCCATACTCTTTTGTCTTTTATTGCAAACAAAATGCTGTCGAAGGCGGAATGACTTTTCTCTTGCAAAGGTTTTTTTTTCAATAATGAGGAAGGACCTACATACACGGATTATTACTTTATTAGCGCAATGTGCTTAAGTGTACCTGGGTATACATCTTGTCATCTGAGGTTGGAAAATATTTTTTCTTGTCATTAGGACTTATATTTCCGCAATGATAATATTTTTAAGGGTTTAAATCCAGTTTGTCTCGACCTCACTCAAGCAAATAAACTCAAAAACTCAGTAATATGACTGACAGAATATTGATGAATTCATATCTCATTGTACTTCTATTATTAAATTTGTATTTAAGCTTCCGAACATTTATTTTTGGGTGTCTTACATTACAAGGACGAATAAAATAGCCAGGAATACCTGCAATTAAAAATCCTTTACTTTTTTCCCGGAACAGGCGAATATTTTCCACCTATTCTGTAAGAGAAAGAAGTGTCCGTCCTCAATTATCTGCACATCTAATAATCACTATGCAATACCTAACTCAAAGGCTTATGTCACACTATTGAGTGAGACATTTTATGCATTTTTCAGCAATTGGGAAAACAATTAAATCTGGTTCTTTAAAAAATCTATCGCCTGCGCGGGTTGAGATCCTTAAATAAAGGCTTTCAAGAAAAACTCTTATTCCATACTTAATACTTTTGGCACAGAACTTGCATTTATAATAGCATATTGATACTAGCGTTAACGTTAAAAATGTTCTGTTAATGCCGTGAGTCATGTGTTACCTGCTACAAAGATCTTTTGATTTCACATAGTAAGTGAGCCAGGGGATAAAAAGGTGACGAAAATGGAATGGGAAGTTAAGCAAAATAATAGAAAACTACGTATATTCTTTATCCCGCATATTGCAATTTGGGATAGGATTTAGTTAGAAAAAGCGTTTATATTAATGTTTTGCTTCTTAATTGATTTTCCATACATTTTTCGTCTTGTTCTCTCTTACCCTTGAAGTTATTTAATGCATAGGTAGGGTGAAATATGGGTATAATCTCTCCCTCAGAGGCACTAGTGGAAAGAGTGATATTTATTTTTATGGGTATTTTGCAGGTAATTTGCTCTGAGGACGTGAGATCTTTCATTATAATTAAAAGAAACTTAGTGACGTAAGCTCAAATAAAGAACAGGCCTGAGAGCGAGTTCAGACCGGGGACCTTAACCCATTAGACCAGACGCGGTTACACATGCCCCAGGTTGCGCCACGGTATACCGTGGGACACGCAAGAATATGAATTCAACGCGGCTTATTTTTATTTAAGATTGACTCGAAAGATGACAGTCTTTTGAGTGGTAAGAGGTGCAACGGGGGCCCCCGATTCTCTCAGGAATACTTGAGTAAATCGGCCGAAAAGGTCTGTAAACATTCCAGTGGACCCCGGTTTTGGTAAACCTCGGCATTGAACTGGAACTTGTTGCTCCAGTTGTCTCTTGTTTTTCACTTGTTTTCAATATCCCTTCTTTTGACCATGAATTTGGGGCTTAAAATGTGGATTGAGGTCCCTTGATGTTTCTTTCAATGGATCCTGGTCGTAGCCGAGCATCGGGAAGGTCGTTGGGCGCGTCTCAGGTTTTCTCCTTCCTTCGGGTCCGGGTGGGTTTATCTAATGAGAGCACACTGCTGTGGCGGCACAATGGCAAATGCATCGATTGCCATCTAATTTATTCCGATCCGTTCTTAATGGGAGAGCGTGGATGGATGGATAGATGGGTTTCGAGCGTCGCATGCCATTTTAGCCTGATAGCTAGCGCCGTTTCGCCATAATTCTAAGGCCCGCGAGGGTGTCGCCGTCAGGGCACTCCTTCCTTTGCTCGGAGTCAAGGGGAGAAAAGACTACAAGTGTGGAAATTATGTAAAGATTCTGTGAGAAATTTGCAACGCCGACTCGATGATTAGATTTTGTGATTGTTATGCATCCGTTTACTCCCGTGCTTATTGCATTCCACCGAAACTTTTGTAAAGGGATACGTTCCACCTTGCTAGCTTAGTTCTAAAGAATTTTTTGTTTCTCCATCACCCATTGTCATTGGAAAAGAATCTCTTTTTAAAACTATTTAGAATGAAAGGGTTTATTTGAGAATTTGAAATCCCGTGTACATAAATTCAGGGTCGAATCCCACGTGACAAATAAAATAGTAGGAAAGTTTGCCGATAAATTGGGATTCGAACTGTACATTAGTATAATCGGTATTCTGAAGAGGCTTTCCCCATGGAATATCTAGTGAAAGTGTTACATCAAGTAGTGTTGAATTTGAGTTGCGACTACATATTATAAGCTTGAAAGCACACGAATCGACCTGCTCAACTGAGGGTCACGGATTGAGAACCGTATACGCCAATTACAACCAGGAAAAAATACAAGTTTTCTGTTATCTGATTTAAAAGTATCCAGCGGAGGGACTTCAGCTGTTGGTAAAAGAATATATAGAATTACTCAAAATAGGATCGCATTAATGATATCAAGAAAGGTGGAATTTTAATTGGAGTGCAAGTATATACTATGTTAGTTCCTGTGATACGGAATTCTATTTGATACTGATAGTAATATTATTTTTATTGTATATTTTATTGCTCATCTATAAATCAACGCTATCAGTGATGGGTCGTGGCGTTAAATGCAAGTAGCACTTGTGTAAGAATGTCGAGTTCTATCCAGTGCCTGTGAAAGAAGGTGCAGTAGACATATAAGGCTCAAAGGGCAATTTCATAGACTAATGGTGACTTATTATTGTAACCAGTTATCTAGGGGGCAGGTACTCATTTAGTGTGTCGATATCTACGAAAAGGCCAAATGCGTTTGTAATTGAGGGAGACATATGCCGGTGGCAGTCGAGGGTTTGAGGTTGAGGTGTGAAGGGATCTTTTTTATTTCAATAAAAAATCTCATTAGAAAATAATGCATAGGTTTTAATTCCTCTTATTTAGGCCATGGGATTGAGAGAAGATGGATTTGAAGTGTTAGAGTTGCTTATTACTGTCCATCCATCATCTCAAGTAAATACTGGTCCCAGCTGTTTTACTCAGTCGTCGCTGCCAAAGTATGATTATTTAATTAATATCCGCACTATCAGCCATTTTCAACTCTACCAACTCCTCACATACTGGTGGTCCTTAAAGTTGGGTGAATGTTATTCCCTTATACTGTTAGGTAATATTGTGCTTCGCGAACCGTAATTATAATTTCTTCTCCGCCGAGCACGACTTTGATGCATGCCTGCTTGTAGTTACTCTCTGATTTTCAAGCTGATATCATTAGTTAAGTGACGGGAATTTATTGGTGATAACTTCACTTCTCGGTATGCCTTCATTCGTACTTAGAGGGCAGAGAGTGGGAATGGTCGGTCCTTTGAGTGTCAAGTTTACTGTATATTATAAACACTGTTGAAATACACAGTTCAACTGGTCACATGTTATTTTGCAGTGGCTGGAGAAATAGTTAAAAATGAATTTATACCACATTTGTAGTTTCCGAAATGTCTCATTTATTGATAATCTAAGATAAATATTATAATGACGACCATTTGGTATTTTGTCTACAGCTTACGTTTTAAGCTGCCTATATAGGGAATTAATTCAATATATTTCCTTTCCTAGATTTGGAAGGCCAATGTTTAATATGTAGGCCAATTTTTACCTTTCTGTATCTTAAACAGGTATTTAATGATAATTATCAAATATCTTGCATTTAATATGATTTTATTCGTTTATGGTGCCACGAAAAACTTAAAATTCAATCGTTAGCGGTTATAGTTAGTAGTATAGCGTTAGTAGTATTTATGGCAATTATAAATGCGATTGTGTTATAGTTGATTTTTTGTCTTCCACTTTATGAAAAATTAATTTAAAAGATGTATTTTGTGTAAATAAAGAGCCAATTTCCCAGTACATGAATGGCTTTTGGCCAACTACCCGTTTCAATATGGATTTCGTTACAGTATTGGATTATCACGGGACTCAAATTCCACTAGATGCAAGAGATAACTTCTGTTTGCTCGATTTAAAATCCTTTGTTAGCCATTACGACTTAAATACCTTAGCTAAATTTAGCTCCTTGCTAATAGTTAAGAAGGGTTCAGTGGTATATTACATTGAGATTATGGGTATTTTATTCATATGATATTATATATATAATATATATAATATGAATTGTATATATATAATAT
>WURS02032543.1:0-11552 GCA_011762765.2 Rhinocypha anisoptera | reverse complement strand
TTTAAATTATGAGAAGTAAGTAGCTGGTTTAACATAATACTTTCCTTTGTCCTACAGCAATTATCCACATTGAAATCCCCTGTGATGATAAGCTTTTCATTAAACTTAGTTAGCTTACATAAAGCTTCATCGAACTGTTTATAAAATATGTCAAAATCCCCATTAGGCGATCGATAAATAGTTGCAACAATTATCTCAAGTTTCTTAATTTTCATAGGACCATAGATTCCAAGATAAGTTATTCGGTCATTCCCCAGGAAAGTCTGTGGCATAAAACCACAAAGTCTTCTCTCGTAAAATGACCACAAAGTCTCTCGTAAAGCCTTCCTTACAATGTAGATTCGCGAGACGAGACAATGTAATGCGTGTTCCAATCCTGCGATGTATGCAACCCGAACACCAACCAAGGCAAATTCTACTCGCTATAGCGATAGCGCAGATACGAACACTAGTAATAACCTGCGGAACTCCCTATGTTTTAACATGTGGACCAACCAATGCAAAACGATCACAAGCGATACTCTCGTTATAAGCCATACTCGCTATAGCGGATGTCTACTGTATTTTGAAAGCTTTCACAACATCTCTTTGATGAAGGCTCCATGCTAATTCTGGGAATTTCTATCACATTGATAGACAGCTGGTTTTTTATTAGGCTTATCCTCAGTCCTTTCTAAGCCTAGAATTTTGTCTTCCATCAGATCCATTTCTTGTTTTATGGTTATTTCTAAGGATCATGTATCTTGGGTATCCATTCTTCTTTAGTGCTGAGGTGAAGTTTCATTTCTCTGAAAGAAGCGATTCCACATTTGAGGTGCTGTAGGCACGATGAACTAGTGTATCCACTAGTGAGCTCTTCTGAGCAGGATGGTGGTGTAATCAAACATCCAAACACCAGCCAGCATCAGTTTTCTTATGGTACACCTCATGGCCAAGGCTGACATATGGTCTCCTTCTCACCAAAACATCAAGGAAGAGCAGGTGACCATTTTCTTCCATATCTAAAAGTGAATTTGGCTTGATGATGCTGATTTAGGTGTTTCAAAAATATTGCAAGTTCTTCTTTCCTCTGTGGCTAGAAATTAACATATCAGAGCCATAGAGATGGTTACTTTGGCTAGGACTACATTGCCTTCTGCATCTTCAACCTGAAGACAGCTCCAGGACTGGGATGGAAACTGTGTTACTATTAAAAAAACCATCTATACAATGAAAATCCCCTGAAGTAGCATGGAAACTTCAAGAAGCTTAACTGACTGGTTATTACTACAGAACCCAATAGAATTCCACCATTATATTTAAAATTTTACCTAATTATTATACACTCTACTCTATGTTTTTAACTTATCTCTAAAGATTGGCATGTTTTCATCTGAATGGAAATTAGAATACATCAGGAATATAAGAGAAATCATGAATAAGTTGTATGCAAAGGTTAAATGATTATTTTGTAAAATATTTTCTTGTGAAAAACTTTTAGAAGATGTTAGATATGACAATTGTTAATGATGATGAAAATAGTCTTTCGGAGTAGTAGAATCACTTCATGGCATTTTCAGCCAAGAAGTCTGAGTTTCTTTGATATTTCGGCCTGAGGAACTAAGACCTCAGGTTAGCTAAAGTGAAGTTAAACATGTCCCAAGTATTGCAGGAACTAAGACCTCAGGTTAGCTAAAGTGAAATTAAACATGTCCCAAGTATTGCAAGTATTATTGGCAATTCATGACACAAATTAGAATGTCAATAGAAAAAGACTCACCTGTTTGGCAAATCAGTCCAGTCCATCCCTCATTACAACGGCACTCCAAAGGCTTTGTGCAGTAGCCGTGCTGGCATCCAGGGAGGACCTGGCATTCCTTGCATGTTTCACCAGCCCAACCAAGTCGGCACCTTGTTTATCAAAGGTATAAATATTAAATTGAAATATTTATACAAATTAATAAGGTATTAAAAATTGGAATCATTATTACTATGGAAATGAATCCACAAAGATTGGGCAGATATAACAATCCACTAGTAATGGTTTTAGATAAAGATTTTTGAAGAACTCGAGAACTAACAAGCACACTAAGTCATATGATAAATCCATCTTCGACTTTTTCATTCGTCCTACCTGACATCATGCTATACAAAAACCTGTCTTGTGGTCCTACCTCTGCCTTATTTACCCAATACTACACCCTATATGTATTAGTCTTGAACAACATAACACCTCTGATAATTCCTTCCATGCAACCCTGCTGCCTTCTTCTGCCCTTACTAAGTTTCTTAAGCCCAACTATATATCATGGTAATTTTTCCTTTTTTTTTCTTTCTTCCATTTCCTTTTTACTTTTCTTACTTCCACCATCCTTTGTCACACATCAATATCCTCCAATCTATATTTTAAAATATATTTTGTAAAAATAAAATTTTAAGAAGTTTTATGCAGTTTTGTGTTATCAATTAATAATGTGTTATGAAAAGAGTATTTTCAAATAATATTCTCCTGCTTTTAGTTAGGTATGATTTTGAGGCATAATATCAAAAATGAAATACAAACATCTGTTATTGAGTATAAGATGATTAAAAAATAAAGAACATTGTAATACAATATGGACTGAATGTCTATATTTACAGTCAAATTTACAGCCTTGAAATCAGTCAAATAAATCAAGATTTTTTTAAAATAATTGATCCAGGACAAGATTATCAACTGTATTGTTTCTTTTGAAACTAAACATCAATGTTCTTACAGCAATCAGTGTAACTAAAATTCAGTCTCTGGATAGCTAATAGACTTAGACTTCTGAATGTATCTTAAATAGTTTCAAAATTTTTTACCTGCACTCTCCAGGCCATTCACAATAACCTCGGGTAGAATGACAGTCACTTCTGCAGATTGCTATTGCAAGAGAATATGGATAAAATATGCCTTAATCCTTAAATGTTAAATTATACACATCTTTCAGATTATTCCAAAATTTCAAAACTATGAGCATAAACACAAAAAAATTTTTTAAAGTAATGCTGATTAAAATTCTTACGTTCAGAGCAGAACAGCCCATCCCAACCTTCATGGCAAATGCACTCAAAGCTTGAATTACAGTATCCATGCTGACATCCTGGGAGAGCTATGCACTTCTCACAACGATCACCATAGAATCCTTTAAAAATAAAATTATGAAATTAAGAACACTAGAAATATTAAATGATGATAATGACACAACGTGTCGAAACCTAGGTCGTCAATTAAAAAATTTGTGGAGTTCACCAAGTGTTTTTCATTTCCGTACTAGAAATATTATTCACAAAAGGGGCATTATAAAAGAATGCATTATGCAGATTGAATGTTGAGACATAAAGTTATAAAGAATCCATGGGCATTCTTGAATATAATAAATTACCTACAGTGCTCAAAAAAATAAGTATTAATAGCTGTTGCCTAATCAATGATACAGCCAATGAAATATCTCTACTACTGTTTGCTATCATTAATATTCTTATTCAATATGTGTGATTTTCATATGTGCTTTTGTATAAAAATTATTAATGTCATCTTATATGCATGCTTTGTGTCTATGGGTCAATAAGTTATGGGTATGAAAAACAGTGATTTCAATAAAGATTATCCTCATAAACATGAAGTAGAAAATGATGAGCCAATTCTGAGAGAATTTTGCAATGAATGGTAGAAGCTGAGCATGACAATCAACAATGTATTAATTAACAATGCCAAGTACTGACAGAATAAATTTCAGAAAAGTATTAAACTTTAGCTTTAAGTAATTTAGAAGAATAATAAAATCTATTGCAGTACCTACTTCAACAGTTACCTGAATTTTAATCTTTCAAAAGTGTTATAATAATAATAATGAAACAATTTTTACAATGTTAAAGTGATGTAAAAAAGTTAAATATAAATGTTATAGTTTTTTCCTCATAATGCATGATTAACATATGAAATCTTTAAAGATAGTCTAACAAAACTTGGAAATTTATTATAATAATATTATATTTATTCTCTGTTTGACTATGCTGTATGTACTTGTATGTCATATTATATATTTGACATATTCCAGTGTCCAATGTTTTTGTGACTTCTCAGGAATTGAAACAATAAATAAAAATGTGACACAAGGGAAGTAACATTCATCATTAAAATAATTATCCAATGGCTACAGTACATTTAAACAAAATATGTGTCCATAAAATAAACCTTCAATCTATATACCGTGTAAAAAGATAGTACATTTTTGTAACTAATCAGATCCCCTTAAAGTTTTTAAAATGATGGGAAAAGTCATTTTTATCACAAGTATAGGCATCTTTCATAATCTGACCTAATTATAATTTTGTAGGAAGAGATCTTGGGTTTCCCACTGGGTCCACTGGTTTACCACCACTGATGGTTCAATGCCTAAGTTTTACCTTGGCTTCACTAACCCTGAAGACAATGGTGGACTTAGCTGTCGAAACATCAGTGGTCGCCACCACCAGTTGACTCGATGGAAAACACGAGAAGTCTTCTTTCAGTCTGTTCACTGGGAAAAACTGAAACCCTTCCATTATAATTTTGTGCCTGATATCTAATATCAAAGAAGGCTCATACCTTGTGTTACATGAAGGAACTCTTAAAGATATTACACTTATGAGCTCTGAGAAATCTGTATTTTTTTCAGTAATTTGTAAAGAAATTTCATGTGATTACTTTTCCTAAGTTCATATTTAAGAAGAGATTTAGTTAAGGTAATTTTTCATGATAACAATAGGAATTTCTATGGGAATTGAATTTTAAGGCAATTTTGTAAACAGTTTTTGGACACTTTCAATTGTACTAAGTAATATGTAGTATTCTCGATCAAGTTTTTAATTAATTTAATAATTAATTTTGATAGTTTATAATAATAGTATAATAAGTTTATAATAAGGTGACCAAATGGTAGAGCAGTAATCACTAAGTGACTGAACTTACGAATTGTAAAACACTATAAATTGTTTCATACAATTATAGCTATGACAATATCTAAAAATAAATCCAAGTATTGTATAGAAATTGGATAAAATATAAGATATAATAATTAAATATGTTGTTGAAATTTTAGCTTTGAATTAAACATAACTCTATGTAGCATCTTTATCTATAATTATAATAAATTTTCTGGCTAAATGTTACAAAATACGTAGTATTTTTTAAATTTGCAGTCGGATAGTAATGCCCTCACCAGGTTTTGAGCTTTTGAAGGATATTTTTTTCTGAATTCAATAGTCGTCATTGGATTAGTGGATAGTGCATATTCATGGGAATGATGCACACACACACACACACTTAAATACTCAATTTTGTCCTAGGCATAACTGAAAAAATAAATTGAATGCATAAAAAAGAAAAGTCAGGTTCTTTTTGGATATTTCATCAGCTTTGACAATCTTCTTCAGCAGAAGTGAATATCTTATATATATTATGTTTAAGCAGTGACCTTTCACTGTTTCCAGTATTACCTGAACGTACACATTATATTGAAATAATGATGATGGTAATGGAAGGTAATCTCCAAGTTAAAAGTAGATTTTTGATAAACACCAGAATAGAACTAGCTGGAAAATTACTTTCACCTTAACATAAATCCCCCGAAAACTCTGTATACTCCCTACCACCTATCATTCTCTCTGGAATAGGTACCTATTCTCTCTATTCGTTAGTCTTCCATGCCTTAATAGCTCTCCATTGTCTGTCTGTTTTCCTATTACAGTAACTTTACTCTGATTATACTCTTTTGATGATCTTTCAGACTTACTTCTTTCTTGTCAATTTACATAAATGAGTGAAATAGACAAAAATAAAGGAGGCACAACCAGTTGGGAGGTGCTCAAACATATGTATTGATCATTGTGGTTGTGGTTTATCAATAGTATCACTCTAACCAAACCTGTCACCTACCACCCTCTTCATACTTTCATATTTATTACAGAAATGAATGAGTTGTAATCAAATAAAGGATGCACAACCAGTCAGGTTTCTTAATCTGCCGACCAGGTTAGCCTGGGGTGACATACCTGCCGGCTAACCCAAAGGTCACGGGTTTGAGTCCCAACTAGGGCATGGGTGTTGTGTTTGACCAATAGGATTTTATCTATGATTAGAAGAGGTGTGAAATGACCATAGCCATTGAAGCACCCTATAAATAAAAATATACTACTACTACCAGTCAGATGGCACTAAGCCTCCTTTATTGATGATCATCATCAAAAGTTTGCAGTCCAAAGATTGGTTTAACTAGCAAGACTGGCCTTAACTCAAATACCTCTTGAAAATTGCCTACCAGATATCATTCTATCTAAAATACCAATACCATCCAGCTTTCTTTGGATTTCACTCAACAATTGCTTTGCCTCCCATACCATTCTTAGTTATTCTTAATTTGTTTTCTTCTTTATCCATTTTGCCTTCTCGTCCTTCACCAGACCCACATCTCAAAAGCATTGAATCTATTTTCATCATCATTCCTTATGGTCCAGGTTTCGGATCTATATAATTCCATGCAACATATGAGGGTTTTTGTCAACATTTTCTTCTCATCATTTCTTAAGGTCCCTCTCATAAACTCCTTCCTTTTTGCAAATGCCTCTTTTGCTAATGGTCACCCCTCAGTGGATCAAGTGTCTTTGCAGACACCTCAATGAGAAACAGATTTTACATGGACTACCTTTCCTCTGGGTCATAGCCTTTGTTCTCCCTGATATGGGTGACCCTAACAAGAGCAATAATCTTTGCTCCAAACCAGGGCAGGTCTATAGGTCATTAGAATGTGCCCTTTCACCAGGCTATATTGAAGTACTCACCTAATTTGCATCGACACTCCCCAGGGCGCTTGCAGTAGCCCTGGAGTGGGTCACACCCTTTTCTGCATGCTGGGACATCACATAAGTCACCCAACCAACCTGGAAGGCATTGGACTTCACCATTGTCATTGCAAGTGTAGTGGCTGTTGACATTTTGAGTTGCAGGCACCTCACAAGCCTTAAATATACAAAGGCCACATTAGAGGTATGCATAAATAGGGAAATTCTTATATGGACGAAATTCAACTATAAGTATATATATGTCAAGACAAATCTTTACCCCTCACATCATTCTCTCAGTTGATAATGGTGGTTTGTTGTGTGTGTGTGTATATATATATATATATATAATACATTCAGTCATACATAATAATAATGGTTTGGAGAGATGACAGATAACTGTGTGCCTAAAATATAAACTTTGAGCTGCTTTAAATAAATGAATAATTTGTTCCTGACCGACTTCTGCAAAGTACTACTCATAGCTTATGAGCACCTCAGTTTCCTTATGCTGAAGAAGATGGTTATATATATACATACATATTTGTATCCCTATAATTACCCAATCAGTTGGTTTTACATATATTTAAACCCCTCCCCCTTATTATGTGTCTTCCTAAAGTGGTTTTTTCAACCATAACATCCTGCTATGTTTGCATTTGCCGCAAACTTTTTGTTCTAAAATATTTGTAAACTCATATTATCTCTGTATATTAGATAAATATAAAATCTCTTTAATTATTTTAATGTCGCCCTCAATATTAAGAGGCAGGACTGAGGGAGGGTGGAATAGAGTGAATGTCATTCGCTGTTAAGATTGGTGGGAGAGATGAAGAAAGGTCCGAGAGAGGAGGGAAAGTGTGGGTGTGACTCATGAAAAGGTTCATTGAACAAGTTTATAATTCAGATTTATGCTAATTAAGGCATTCTGAGATTAAGTGGAGAGACTAGAATACACATATCATTTAAGGACATAGTTATAATTTGTCAATAATAATTATGACAAAAGATTGAATAGAATCAATAGATTCAATTGGATAGAGAGATGGATGCATAGAATTCAAGGAGACTTCTCTTGCTGTATGGGGGATGACAACAAAAAAGAGAGAATGGAGTACTAATAATTAAAAAACAAATCTCCACTTGCATATTACTCTCTCCTCTTTTATAACTTCAACAATCCAAGTCATTAATTTTTATTGAAATTTTACACGCAAGAAATTTAATAAGATATGGCTCATAATATATTCAATTTTATTGGAGTAAATAAGCAGAACTAACTCATCAGCAGTGCAGGGAATGATTTCTTACCAGTGCAACTCAACTACTATGCACATGTACATTCTATCCATCTCGTGTGGTTACCAGCACTCCATTTGCGTAGGAATGAAAGAAACGTCAACATCGGAAAGGCGTGAGCATTTGTCGCAGCAACATTTCCTATTGCCCTCGTCCCGAGTCTCTTTCCGAACGGGTCGACGGCTTCGTGGCGCCGGGTTTTCACCCTCTATTCGCCCATCCCCCTCCCCCTTAAGAGTTTCACTTCGCCCCAGTTACCAACTTGAATAACCCGAGCTACTTCAGTTGTCGCGTCGGCGGTGCTGCTTTTCATAATATCCACCACAAACCGACCACCATGCCCTCTTTAAACCTACGGTGATAATAATGATAATATTCCCAAATTCCCTCCATTCTTGTTTCATGAGGTCATGGATGAAGGAATAGCTCAAAACTACCCCGGCTGATGACAGCAAGGATGACACTTTGATCCCAGGCGTGCACTATATCGCTGCGAATGAGTTATTTCGTGGGGACAGGGATGGATATTCACTCCCCTGCGTCAGGTATTGTAATCGGCTAGCGCTTCAAGTAATTAGTAACAGAAATCTATGATTTGTACTGGGTCCCGTTCTGGTCGCATCCGCTTCGACCGCCAACAATGGGCCGGTGACCAAAGTAACAGTTTCTGCCGTTCCAGTTTTTTCGAGAAAATTCGGTTTCCCGTAATTCTCAAGTGGGGTCAACCCGTTGGTCGAATGGTCGTCTACGAGATGTTGCTGCTTTGTTGCTAAGGTAAAATGGCCATTATTTTTCAAATTTCTTCCGGGAGAGTACTCTAGGACATTTAACTGCCAAATAAAAACATTAATTGTCCCTTTTCATATCACTTTACCTTCCGAGCAATTTTATTTTTTCCTGGAAACTTCAGTCGAAACTATAAAGAGAGCGGGTTTAATATGTATGGGTATTGATTTATTAAGCACAAGCTTTGCTATAGAGATCTTCCCTCTGAACTGATTTTTTGGTAATCACTAATTTTTATTTTGCAATTCTTAAATGCAAATGTCTTCAAATGAAAAATTTCAAAAGCTAAGTCAAATATATATTAATTTGAAAGATAGATTTGAATAAACGATATGGGGTCAGGTGAGATACGGTGGAAACGATCCATAATCTTAGGAATAAGAAACACATGCAGTTTCAACTTAACTTTTTCCGACTAGTTTCGGTGTACTGCGAAACTAGTCGAAATAAATAAATTTTTAAACTTTAAATTACAAGTGATTCTTATTCCTAAGAGACAGCTTTGAAGTGGATGGAAAATTTCGCCCCATGTGACTTGCTAAAGTCTCCAAAATACGAATTCCTTAGAGCTTAATTTTTAAGAATAGTGCAGGGCAATTTAAATCCTAAATGGGACAGTAAATAATTTTACAACATTGATGATATTACATGGGAATTATTGTGCACTTTTTAAACCACATGTATCTGAACGCCTTCCGAGGTTTGTCCAAGAACTTTCTAAAACTTCCAAATATGATGAAGTAAGTTTCTAATAACATATCCCTGGGGAAGTTTGATCTCCATGTCCTCGAAAACTAGCCTAAAACATATCATTTCCTCCTATTAGTTCTTTGCTTCAAGCAAGAGAAACATCTGTTCCTCCGTTGGCATGGCCATTTAAATCTCGTTCCTCTCTGAAGAGCCAGGTCATTAACATTTTATCACAAAGTGCTGACCAGGTGAAAATAAGTTAGTTTGCTTTTAAATGCCATCAAAATTAACAGAAAACCACTCGTTTAAATGGAATGGATTTGGGCTACTCTCCTCTGATTTTTGCTTTAAACCTCAACTCCCTAGGAAACTGACCAAGCCCCACTTCTCCTCAGAAACACCCACTGCCCTCGATGAAACAGGGTGAGCGATCATTTGCGGTGAGGTTTTCAGCAAGAAGCTGAATAAGTGGCTCTATGATATAAGAATAATCTGAAGTATCAAATGAACCACACAGTATCCAATCGTAAGTTTGGTTTGTTTGGTGAGGGTAGAAATATCACGTAATGTACGAATCCAAACGACGCGACCTGTGAAAGTACATACCGCAGGGTAATATGGAGAGGGGGTTGCAGTTCCTTTCTGTCTCTTCCGCCTGCAGTTTGTCTGGAAGATCTGGCATCCAGAAAATCACTGCTCGTGTTCCAGAGGAATCACCGAGACTTGAACATGGTTCCTCAGTTGCCCTACCCACTGGACTACCACAACCTCAACATAATAACGCAAGGAACGTGCAAGGTTTTCTGCAATGCATCCACCGTGTGCATTTATGGGGCCAATGGATGAGTGAGTTTAGGAGCCGAAAACATAAAATCATGGGATTACACAAAATCCTTACGTTTACAAACATTCCAGACATTTACTATTAACGAATCGGAAAAAAATCACCTTCGGGAGGCTAGATATATGTAACAACCCCCACTTCCCATCAGATAGGATCTTTCAATTTTGTAGCCAGGGGAGAGGCGTTAATGGAGAGCAGTTAATGGTGCGGAAACGGTTCTTTCGACGTCGATTGAATCTTCTTCCGGATTTCGACCAGCTAGAACTGGGCGAAACTATGTTTTATCCCCGGTTCACTTCCTTCGTGCTGTCGTGCACTCAAAGGGAGACTGCCAATTGAAATTCCCTTACAATCACATTTGGCCATTTGCCAGCTCTTAAACTCTTAATGATCTTGCGATACTTGTATGAAATCATTGATTGATTTCCACTGCCGATTGGTACTGATGAAATATTTAAGTTTCCACGCTTGAAGTGACTATTCAAACGCGACCTCTTGGTAAAGACTCCTCCCGAGTATGAAGCCAAAAACGCTGATGAAATACCATCGGGGGGTGAAGAAAAGGCAAGTTCAAAACTTACGCGAAAAACCCAAAAGCTCTCACAATCGTTGTATTAAATTATTATGTACTCTAGGTAATGAGTTCGTAGTGGTTGGAAAACTTCGCCCGCAAGATAAAACCGTCGGGCGAATATTTGCAAGCGCAAGACACTACGCGTGAAGAAGATCGTTGTTCCTGAAGTGAAGAAGAGAGGGCATAGGATCGTCGTCAAACGACGTACGTAGTCACTTACTCCCCCCCCCCCCCTTTATCCCCCGCTTGGGCAGTGAGCCCCGTTGGGGCAATGCTCGATCGAGCCCCCACAACCTCACCTGTTTCTTCCACTTGGGGACGTATCCCGCGGGGTCCACCAAGGGCAGGGCCACCAGGCAGCAGGCGAATGCCAAATGCCACTTCATCTCAGATCCGTCAGGCCGAAGAGAAAATGTAAAAACCTACACACCACAAAGACACAAGCTCCTAGAAGGGGGGCGGGGGCGTCGTCGTTTTTCGGATGTATTTGCCGCGCGTGTGCACCTTCCTCTCCGTGCGCACTCCGTCGTGTCCTTG
>WURS02032532.1:0-11553 GCA_011762765.2 Rhinocypha anisoptera | reverse complement strand
TATTCTTAGGGGTTTACATGCAGAGATGAGAAGTTTGTGTCCTTTTTTTATTTTCATCTCTATCACACGGTTCTTGCTACATAATTTATCCAAACGCCAAACAATCGCTACACAATGGAAATAAGACTTGTGCATATCTGTACTTTTTCGTCAATGTCAATGGCGAATTGTATTCAGACCCACAATTACTTTTAGTTATAGACCGATCGGGACTTTAAGAGATTAACGATGACCCTATAGTGTGTCCTGAATCTTTGGCCTATCTTCCTGAATCTTTTGACCACATCAATGGACGTAGTTATCTTCGTAAAAGTCATACTACATAAATCTACTATTTATTGAATTAAAATTGGTCATCATAAATTTACGTACAAACTATTTATTTTTGGTAACTCATGAACCCACGCTTCCCAAATTACTATTCCTACGAGATAAAAATATTTAATTCCAATAGTTTTTGCGAACGTCGATAAGGAACCACCATTTGGCAACCGTCTTTGGACAAATTTCCATTCTTCATGCGTCACCTTTATTCGACTTGTGTAAATCGTGTTGGTGAACCTTCGTACCTAGGTAATTATGGTGCCCTGTTTCTTTATCTTCCGGATGTCTCATCCCCATTAAATGTCCTATTGTCCTGCTTTTTGAAAGTAATCGATTTCGTTTTTGATGTGTTCCCGTGGGACTATTTCTTCGTCTTCCTGGAAATACGAACTATGGATTGGTAAGTAATATTGCTTTCGCCTCTGCCTCCAGAAAACTAGATGTTTTTTCCCAAATTAAAGAATTTAAAAATATCGGCGAATAATAAACAAAATTATATCGTTACCAATATTCTAGAAGTTATCGAGGTTATGATTGGTATCTGAGAATTCGTATAACAATTCAGACTATTGATGCCTTATGGGGCGGTTAATATGGCCAATTTGTGATTAATGATTATCAAAAATCTACATTTACCGGTAGGTTACCCTTCATCATCATCAATATGGCCGACGGATAAAGTGTTACTCGGTTGCGATTTAGCAGTAAGCTCTTTAACCGGACGACGACGCAGTCAGCATCATGTTTTGCCATAGAGACGGGCGAGCTCGTCTCTATGGCAATCGGTACAGTTTGTTTATTAGTTACGCGGAGTTCTTTCACTCTCGGTTGATTTTCGTCAACCTAAAGTTCTGATTGGTCCGCTCAAGGTCATTTACTAGACATCCAGCCCTCCAGCATCTCCCTAGCGTTACCCCTTCCCTGGTTTTTCTTACACACAATACAGTCCGTTGCCATGGAAACCGATACACAAGTCGAGATCCTGGCAGCCATTGTGGTCGCCATTTTGAAGTGGTTTTTTTCTATGGCTAGGCGTGTTCGGCAAAATAACTCGTTTTTTTTGGAGTAGTTATTATTTGTTGAACGTATTATTCGATATATCTGATTCTTCTATAAACGAGGAGAGACAACGTTTCGAAGCTTCTTCTGTCTACCTATTATCTGCATTCAATCTGCACGGTATTTCGATGAGAGATTCTGATGGATGACCCACCTCTCCACCTCCTTTTCAACGCTGGATTTCGCCTTTATCGGGATTGATGGAAGCCGTTCATTCAGAAGATTCTTATACCCGAATCGATGGCAAAAGGTACATACGTGCAAAAACGCAAAACGCAAACTTAATCATAATCGGTGGAAAAGTTAAAATTGTAAATCGTGAAGTTACGTCCACGAAAACAAAAATAGAGAGGTCTTAATTTCTTAATTCTGGAATTAAATCGAGTGCATCGTACAGCAGCTCCATTGTGAAAAGTTGAAAGGTTGGTTGAAGTAGTCTCTGCAATTACCCAGTAATAGCTTTATCTTCGATGCCTATGGATTCATTCGTTCATTGAAACGTGTTTAACATCTGAAAATGTTTCACAACAATAAATGTTGATGTATTATACATTGGCAATCACAAAGTTATTGCGTAGACCAACCTTTCTTCGAGGAAAAATTTCCATATTCACGCTTTAAAGTTTAGACGTAAAATATATTCAGATTAAAGCAACAAATGTACCGATTTTATTATTACAATAATTATTATGTTGGGGAAATTTTTCATATCAGCTAGCTTATACAGGTTGAATTTACCGTGTTTATATTTGAGACAGGCCCCTTTTTCGAAAATAGTCTAGGAAGGAAAGGGGTCGCGAGGGAGACAAATTTTTTCCGAAAAAATATTTTAAAAAGTACAGCTCCTACAACTTTGATACGCGCCACCACTGGTGGAAGGCTGCGATTTCACCACAAGGCGCTGATTGTGCAGGTCAAGAAGTTCGGTCCGGCATCAATTGTCACAGTTGAGGGCGAGAGTTATGTTCGCGGAATCAACCGATGCACTACGATTGAACGGTGATAGGAAAATACTTTATGAATATAACCTAGAGAGTTGTTTAAAATTTACATGTATGACGTGATGGTATTCATCTCGAAAAAAAAATAATTTCAGAGGTAGTCCTCCAATCAGATCACTGTGTGGGGCGGAGGTAGATAATTCAATTTGCAGTACGATGTATGAAGAAGATCAAGATAGATAGCACACACCCTGAGGCATAATAAGTTCTTAGTATTAAATTAAATATGTTAGGAGGAAAAATGGAAGGAAAGACCGCGAGGGGAAGGCAAGGGGACAAATATATAGGGAAAAACATAAGAGACGTTAGAAAGAAGAAATGGTAAGAGAGTTGGCATTAGGCAGGAAAGGATGGAGGACTGCATTCAACCAATCTTTGGATTGAAACACTAACAGTGTGTATGCATCCGCTCCCCGCCGTGGAGCGCAAGTTCAGGTATCATTCATATTTAAGACTTGGGTCTTAAATATCAATAGACCATTGTTCGAAACTTGCCCGGAGGGAAAGGTTTAAATTTTTCAATATTAATTCATTCATATAATCGCGGAGAGTTCGTTGCTTACTCGTGGTCCAGCGTGTATGTGTGTATTTTATATTTTCTCCTCATCCCACCCGTGGGGAATTGACTCCGGTCTAATTTGACCTTCACTGGCCGCTGCTTTGGTTAAGGGATTGGGATTAGGAGTAGAGGTGGAGGGGGAATCCAAATGGGACTATCGGTAAGGGAAATCTTCTCACGAATGGGAGACGTGGGCTATTTTTAGTTGAGTAAGTGCGATGGGGTAGTACGGGGAGCGAACGTGGAAAGTGGAGGATTGACAAGTATTAGGGGTGACCAATGGTCAGTCATGGTCTGAATTATGAGTGCCTGTAAGGTATGTGGCGATTGTATGAAAACTTGAGGATCAAGGAGCGATACGGTAAACTCCTGCAAAGGTGTTTCTTTCTCTCTACCTACGATATTCGAAACATATTGTGAACTGTTCGCTGAATAATACCGCACCTACATGGAATGTTCATTGTTGGGGTCTCTGTAATTTCATTTCTAATGCATGTTCATAACATCAAAGACTAAAGAATACTATTATATAGTATATAGTGTGCGTGTATATATATATATATTTATGTATAGAATTCGTTTATGTATGACATAATCGACATATAGAATTTCTCTGTAAATGCTTCTTTCTGAATAGGAAGTTGATAGCTCTTTCTTATTTATTGTCGAATCAACTGCCACTGTCTTACTGGTTTGCAAGTCAGCATTAGTGAATATTGACACATGTTGATAGAAATTATCGAAATTTTCCGTAGTTTTTGAATCGCTTCAAAACCAGTAATTACTTTCAACAAAATATTCATATAATTCATAATATAATCTGTTCAATAGAAGGATTCACGTTAGAAGGTAATATACTTTTGTAAGAGTTCAAAATCCTTTAATTCTACTATATTAATAAAATAATGAAACATTTAGATTGCTTATATAATGCCTACTATAATAATTAAATCAATTTTAGAAAAAATAACATCTGAGTAGAATTAAAAATGTTTTTATACTTCAAATACTTGATAATGTCAATTTAAAACCCTCCAGAGTTATAAATGCTGGAAAATGAGAAATTGAACATAATAACTACTGAGGCGTATCTTAAACATATTAGCAGACATTCAGTTATAAAGCGACAGCCAAAAACCGTGTGTAGTAATGTTTTTGCTCAGAAGAGATATTCGTGTTTCCCCCTTCATGAGCGTTGGTGTACGGGGTTTCGCTTGCAAGAAGCGCTGGATTAAATCTTACTCTCTCCGTAATCTGATTTTCCCTTAATAGGTTGTTTCGTGAGCAGAATGTTTTGCTTGTTTCAACTCCCACTAATTTCATACACCGAGCTATTCATTCCTGTCTCCTTAAATTCGGCCACTGTTATAATTTACATGTTTTTTTACAAAACTAAGCTATTGCCAGTGTGAATCTATTCGACACTTTTCTAAACTTAATTAACACTTTTACCCTTGGCAATTATTTTTCCGCAATTGTATTCTGGAATCTGATTAATAAAGCAAAACGTGCAGATGGTCGTATATAGATAAGTTCCCGATAATATGATGTCCATCGTGGAGTTATCCATTGACGCTCCTTATATTTAAATTACGTTCAGGATAATTGCAAGTTTTTAATGTAGATGCTATTGACCGTAGAGTAGGTATGACTAAATTTATTTTAGGATATGTAAGGATATTAAGGAAAAATATTTGGTCAAACAATTCAGTTACAATTGAGCACATGGTTGGAAAAAGTGATAAAATTTGAAATGAGAATACATTATTATAAAATGATGAGATTTAAAATGAGAAATCCATGTTTTGAAGGGATTTCCATAACTATTAATATGAGGTAACCTACAGGTAGAAGATCATAGGAGATAGATTTTCAAATATTCGATTTAGTGTTGCATGTATCATATTCTGTTTTCTGCCCGTTTCCTTAATCAATATAGTCTCCTTTTTTATCGAGCGTGACGCAATCGCTTAAATGGCTATTCCAATGGGGTCAGACGTCTTTGCAACCTGAGTAATTGAAGGTGAGATAGAGAGAGAGAAAGTACTACTTTTCTCCGGGATCCTATCATTTGTTAAACCTGGTTGCTCGCAGGGTCGGTGACTGACCCTGCGAGGAACAGTAAATTGATACCACCAGTACAGTTCTACATTTGGACGCGCTATCCTTTCCACTTAAGTCAAGACTATAATCTATGGAGGCAGGATAAAAAAACTTACGGGAGCATAAATTGGAGCAGAGAGAATATTTCATTGGACGTAGTAGGTCATTTTATTAAGGGCATGGATTTTCCCAGGGAAAAATGTGGTGAAGAAAGTGAAATGACGAACAGAAATCTTAATTAAGTTCGTACTCAAATTTACTCAAAAGCTGGTCACTTGGTGGAATTCCGTAATGACATAAATAAAAAATTTTAGTTTTCCTGAAAAAAAATAAAAATTTTTAGTTTTTTTTAGTTCTGGGATGTATTTTTACAGAATTATTTTACACGACCGGTTTCCACAGATTACTGTCATCATCTGGTGATTAGACTAGATGATGAAAGTTATCTGTCGAAACCGGTCGTGTAAAATAATTCTGTGGAAATACATCCAAGGAAAACTGAATTTTTTATTTTTTATTTATAAGTTCGCAAGTTTATTTATTATTCGTAAGTTCGTAATGTTAAATAAATTAAGTACTTTGAAATTAAAGGCACAGGTTGAGGTCAGTTTGGTGAAAAGTCTTGTTTGTAGATGAAAGTGGATAACCTAAAACAAACAAAAGTAAAGAATTGTTTGTCATGGAGTGTAGCCAAGTAGCAGAGTGAAATTCTTAGAAGATAACTGGAGGAGTGTGGCTGATCTCGGTGATGGAAGGAGGCTATTAGTTTAATGGACAGTGGTGAAGCAATAGTAGGTGTCAATTGTAAAAAACAATTCCTGAGATAGAAGTTCATTTAATTCCAAAAAAGGTCAAATTTCGTGGCGTTAATCAAAATGGGGTAAGTTTTGTGGGAAAAATTAGGTGAAAAGGACCGAAACGGGGGGAAACGGAGGTCAGAAAGAACCCGCAAGAAACCGGATGGCCAGTCAAAAGAAAACCGTACACTTTCAATGGAGTGGATGCAAATTCCAGGTCGTTCCAGGTACATTCCAGTCATCGAAAAATCAGGGTTATTTTCCAATCTTCAGAACGAACTTCCAAGATCAAGGTTGACTGAGACAAGTCGGGTGAACTGGTTGCAACAGTGGGAGATACGCTGCCAACTTTTAGGAATCTTGTTCACATTTCAGGACCTATTATGTCTGTATAATTTTGCGTTACCCTTGGCAAAGGTCATAAATCTTGATCTTTCCAGGGACAATGTCACATGAAGTATTCGATTCATTATAATATTTAAACTGAGAATTATTAACTATTAGCTAACCATTGTTTTGAATTGTGATTAATATTGGTTGAATAATGAATTTAATTTTCGAAAATGAAATATTTGACACATTCAATGTCCTTAAGTATGAAGAATATTAATTCATTCATATGTCCTCTGAAAGTGCCCAAATATATGGAGAATGTTGTGCATAATTCTAATTTATATAAGTAATTTGGTTTTTATATTTTATTTGATAGACATTTTAGCAGAAATTTTTCTCACAAAATATTTAAATTGGGACTGAGTGGTGAAGTTTTTGTACGAATTTGACCTTGAAAAAAAAAACGGAAATGTGATTTGAAGTAAATTAAGAAATAACATATGCGCAACAAATTTAACTCCTATTCTACCTAAACATGACACTGAAATTTTTACATGATACTGAAAAGCATCAAACTACTTATCATAATTTTTCTTTCTTCTTCTGGCATTTCCGGCTTAGCCTTTAAAGCCGGTTCCACTTCACCCTCTGGGTCCTCTGTCTTCCTGCACGTCCCTTTTCACTGGTTGGGAATCCAGTGCCAGCTCTGGAAATCTTGTCATTGGTATTCTTGAAACATGATTTTTCCATTTTTCCTTGTGACCTTCTGCTTCCAACGTAATGGGTTTCACTCCTAAAGCCTTCCTTATTTTTTCATTCCCTATCTGGTACAAACTTGTTCAGCCTTTAACCCGTCTCAAGAACTTCATTTCTGAATTTCTACGTGAAGGAGATCTTTCATCCGTGAAGCCCAACATTCAGATTGGTACACATCTGTGGGGATGCACATTGTTTAATAAAATTGTATTTGTATATCTTTTTCTTAGTTACTAATATCAATTTTTGGTATTCTTTGAAAGATATTTGTTTTCTATTTGAAATGCATTATTTGTTTATATAATGATCTTCCTCATATGAGATATTTAATCCTAGATATATAAAGTGTGTTACATGATCGTGATCGTATATGAGATATTTAATCCTAGCTATTTAAAGTGTTTTACGTGAACTATGATAGCATCTCCTAGAACTCTTTTATATCTTATTCCTTATTTTTCCATAAAACCATGACCTAGTTTTTTAAAAATTGCATGCTCGGGTTATTTTATTAACTAAATTTTTTAGTTAAGTATCCTGGAGGATACCTCTATCATTAGCATTGAATATAATAGCTATATTATATTTGCGATTAATGATTGTAATATTTCATGTTTTTACATTTTTCCATTCTTTTATAAGCTCTTTTGTGTATGTATTGGATAAAGTAGGAGTTAGACTGTATCTTGCCATACTTCTTGATCAATTTCCGTCTCTCATTCTTCTTTCTAGCGGGAAATTGAAACTTGTATCCCATTACACATGCGTCTTTTATATGAGTACACAAATTTACTAAATGTTTAGGGAAACCTATCTTTATTATAATTTTCCATATTCAAAATCGAAAGATTTTTCACTCTCAATGATAATAATCTAGAGTCTCTAAGTTGCGTGCTACTCTTTTCTGTGTATTTTTAAAATATAAAACCTTAGTAAGTTGTCTTCATTTGCGGAATCCGATTTGTTTTCCATTAAAATATTGTCAGAAATAGCTCTGAGTCTTTCATAGATTATAAGCCATAGATTTCTATTGACACTTCGGCCTTTCTAAAATATTAAAATTACTTTTTCTCTTTATCTATTCCGTATTTTGTGATTTAATCAGCATATAAGGGAAAAAATTCTTTATTTTAGAGTCCTTCTATATTTAATAATTTTAGTTTTTTTTCGTTAAGATCTAATGATTACCTGATCTTTAATTTCCTGAATTTTTTATAGATTCTTTTAAGTATTTCATTTCTACATGGTCTATTTTAATTTTTTTTTATTAGTTTAATCCTTCATAATGTATAATACAGCAATACATACGTAATGGATTTAAATAAATTAAAAGTCACATAAAATGGCTCAATTAAAAATGTAAACTGTACATAGCAAGACAAAGTAGTAAAAAAAATTAGTAGAAACCGGCTTAATGTGAATTTCATTTAAACAGAATTCCGAGAAAATGTATAATTGAATATTATTTATGGGCCGATAATCTATCGATTCCCAATAGTAGTTTGTGTTTCATCGTTACTTTAATTTAGCTTATAAATTTCAACGCAAAAAAGGGAGAGTTTAGAGAAATCATAAAGAATCTAATGTGTCACTCAATTTTTATATTTCACTATCCTTCCCGTCCGAAATGTTTATCCCAGAATTCGGCTATTTTGCCTGAATTTTCTCCCTGGTTCCCAATAGCGTTGAGGATTGGCTTATCTTCTTTTATCCTTTCCCAGTGGGCACTCTCCAAGCAAAATAGATTTTCTCATCCCTGGAGCCGAATCGGTTCTTTCCCAAAAATTCTGTTTTCTTTTTTGCTCACTGCTCCAATTCGTTCTTTTCTTTGAAATTCCCTTTCTTCAATGTTCATGCCAGTGAGAGGACGTTTCAGGGCTTTAAGGACCTTTGTACTCGAGATCCTTCATACTATTTTCCTACCTGAGCATTAGATCGCGTTAAATTTTATATTTTACTCTTTCATAAAAGTCTTTGAGGAAACTTATGGCGACCATACAATTATTTTGTCTTTAAAAAATATCTCTCTATTTTTCCGTTAGTTGGTTTTGACAAATAAAGTAAAATCATGTAAATCTATAGTGTCATTTTTATGTTATCAAATTTTTCTATAATAATGTTGGTAATAAATTCATAGAGCCACTTACTTATAGTAAGCCGTATACGTTATTTTAGAATCAGAATTGTAATTTAAGTGCTTTTGATTGAAACTCCTGATCTGTTTATGGAAATCATATATTCCTAGGCACTAATACCTTATTCGTATGGCTGCATATTACCTCTATAGTATTGCGATTGATGTATTTATTGATTTAACACAAGATGTAACAACTACTTCAAAATATAAATGTACTCAATAAAATCGAGATTTTCGACAGTTATGACAATATAGTGTTGATATCTAGTTTTACTTTTTAATAATCGATTTCAAATCTATTAATACTCAATTGAGAGTAGTTGGTATTATTTCCTCAGGAACTCGAATTTAGATGAAGGTGCTTGACATGTGAAAAGCTAAAAAGTTAATTCTGCTATCTATATGCAATTAAATAAGTTTTTAGATATTCTTTCGTTTAAGCAGATGAAAGATAATCTGTAGAGTGAATACGATTAACGTTATGAGACTATATCACTTGAATTTACTTTCCAGATTTCTTGTGTAAATGCTCCGTTTTGAGATTTGAGTAATATAAATGAACTTTAATTGTTTTTATTTTATCCCATGCTTTATTATGTTCAAGCGGGGAAACATATTTCACTTTTTAATGATATAACCGTCAGGTATTCTAGTTAATGGTTGTTCAATAGTTTTTATATCCACATGGGCCTTGATTTTTTATATATAATTGTCCCAGTAACCGATATTAAATGTATTCACTTGAGCATCCTATAAATCATGATTTGCGGTATAAAATAAAATATAATATCCCTTGCCTTAGCATCTGAACAGAATTTCCAGAAAGTCATTAAACTAAAAAATGTGGAAATTATTCTTACACGGTGGATTTCTACTCCATTCTGACAAAGAGAAGTTCACTTTAATAATGCCCTATTGCATTACTCTTGGAGGTCTTTCAGTCAATTGCACCGCTTTTATTCCTTTCTGCACTGCAGAGAGCAAGAGCTCAGAACATTTTTAGAAATTGCGAATATCCCTAAAATTCTTTAAGCCCGGTTAACTCTTCGTACTGGTTATATTTTCTATGAGGGAAGGTTGAAACTGGGCGTGAATAGACTTGAAAATTTTCCTTTAGAGAAAAAAAAACAGAACTTTGGAAGTATATCTTCAATTTTTCTTCCGCAGAAGTTCTCTTATCTCACCTATTCTTGTTAAAACTTTATAAAATCGGATTTTCAAACGAATAATCATTTTGATGAGGTTCTTGTATTTTTTACCTAGCCCCTCTAATGAAATGAAATCAAAAAGAACGCTACAGGGAGATTTGGAGTCCGAGTTCGAAATGGAACAGAATTGAATTAGTACGTCCTATTAAAGAGAGTAATGTGACTTCTTGAAAACACTACCTTTCATCTCTTCTTCTGAACTCTCTCTCTGCAGGGGATATGAAACTTATCAACGGATCTCATTTCATCCGATTGAAAGAATTTTGCTTGCATTTTCACCGCTGCCAAGAAAACTTTGGTGATCCTTTCAGAGTGTTCCAAAGAGTTTGCGAAATCAAACTTAATTTACATTTAACCTAAATAGAGATGTAAGGATAACATTGGGAGAAGGCAGAAGATGGGGAGGTAACGAAATTACAAGTTTCCAGGTATAAGGAATGCGACACGCTGAACATTCCAAACCGTCTCCGTTCCAATTCTCCTCATCCTCACCCCCCCCCACAACTTTATGACGGTCGAGTCACGTAGTGGAAGACACGCGAGGCTTTAACGAGAATTCTAAGGAGAGGAAGCAAAAGGGGATGGAAAGATAGAGTAGAATAGAGTGGAAGAGGAAGAAAATCGCAGGTGGGCATGAAAAATGCGTCGAGCAAGAGAGGAAACGGGGACAGAGAGAGAGAGAGGGCGGGGAGGGAGGGGTGTATCCGAGTATTTTAGTAAATAAGGGATTTTTCTTCGAGGGCAAAATGTGCTTCTCTAACAGGGTGAACGGGAAGCATATACGGTTCCTTATTGTTGGGAAAAAAATACACAAAGGGGGTTGCAGTCTTGACATGGTGGGGGTCCCCTGAGGCGGGGCCACGAGCGCCGCTGCAAAAGGTCCTAAAGGCACTCACTCAGTCCATCGTCGCGCGGATGCATATGTACTCCACGAACATTTGTCCTCCTACGCCCTGTTAATTTTTCGTTGGCGTTCTTGCTCCTGCAAAACGGGACACCTCGGGATATCCTCCCGCTCGGGCGAGAGAGGGAAGGAGAAAAAAGGAGGGAAAGGATGTGGATGGAAGACGGAATAGGAGTGAGAGAGAGAGGGAGTGGAGGTGACGGAGGAAAGGGGGGATAGAGAGAGAGATGGTGCCGGAAGGTGGGGGAGAGCGGAGGGAGGGGGAGGGAAGAGATGGAGAGGGAGCCGAAGAGGTGAGGCCGGGGGACGAACCGAGTGGTGGCGGAAGGAGGAGAGGTGCCCTGCGAGAAGGAGCGGAAGAGTTACGCAGAA
>WURS02032521.1:0-11553 GCA_011762765.2 Rhinocypha anisoptera | reverse complement strand
TTTGCCAACGATGAAATAAAAAGTATTATTATTATAAATATAGAAATAAGGTGGCTCAGACTTACAATATTGGGTAATTTTTGAACTAGGGATATACAAATATTCAATAGGCAATTATTTTGTTGGAAAGGTCTGTGACCGGTTTGAAAATGTTTCATTACTTTTTCCGAAGTGTATGAGGATTTTGAGAAAAAATGTACTATTAAATATTTATCTATAATGATCTTTCTATTCCAAGATTATCTAACTAATATTGTATAAAATAGAAATTTTCAAGTTTTGGTAGTTATTTTGTCATTAGTAATTAAACTTTACCTACTTTGTTTAGCCTAAGCATCACACAGGGTGTATTTTGGTCGTATCCATAAGAATCATCTTGTGTACAATTTCCAAGTTCATTCACATCAAAATAACAAGACTCTGGTTCTGATGGAGATACTTGACAATCATTGTAGTCATCAAGGGATAAGTTTTGATATCCTGTGAAATGCAATTACTAATTAGGTCAAATTTCATATAAAGTTAAGCTCTTGACTTTGACAAATACATTTGTCATAGTGCCACATCATGGTGAAACTCATAGTACCCTTATTTTTTATTTTTAAACAAATACAAACTTATAAAGGCTATGACAGCTTTTATTTGTAAAAAATAGTGAATTGATTTAATTTTTTATTAACTTTTTGGTGTAGGTTAGTAACATGTATGTTCAAATCACCAAATCTCACATTAAACATATATAAGAATTAAGGTAAACTTACGTGACAGCAGCTCATTTAAAATTTGAACTAATTCCTCATTATCCCTTTCAATCGTAATTCCATAATTCGAAGGGTAATGAACCAATTCTGGAAATCAAAATTTTTTTGTACGTACATATGGCAAAAATTTGGAAACAATTATTACTATAAAAACATTCAAGTTTACTTGGATTTCCTCCAATCCTTGAGTCCTCCAGAATGTACCATGGGCCTTCATGTTTCCCATAAATATACATGGCAACAACAAATGTGATTGTCCACAGCAAAACCAGTGATGAGTAAAATACCAAGTAAAATAAGAGGCATATGCCTGTAAAAAATGCTTGATGATTCATTTCCTGATAATTTTAACTCAGTACTATAACTTCTAAAATATATATAATCAAATAATAAAACAATTTCATCAGACAAACATTTCATCAGAAACCAAGCCTTCAAGAAGGAATGTAAAGAAATTTTGTAGGTAAAGAGGTTCGTCTGTTGAAAATGGCCACTTGGAATAATTTTTACTCACCCCATCTTCTTCTTGTTTTACCAAGAAATGATTTCTCCTTCTTGTTATAAATATAGAGCCATATACTTTTCCCTTTCATTTCTTCTGTTGTGTAGAATTTGAAGTCTGGATACTTATTAATATTTTTACTTCGACCATCTCCATTCATTTTCTTCATTGTTGTATTCTTTCCTGAAATGAGCAGGCTTTCCTGTTATTAAATGCTGTCTTGAGTACAAGGGCCATATTTTAGCCCCTAGTCTGTCATTTTAGGTTGCCCACTAATCTTCATGCAATAGCGTAACTGTAGAATCTATTTTTTAATTCAAGCAATGGAGTCCATTTTATAACCTAACAGCACAACCTAACTCCAATTTAACAAATATTATAACAGCTCATGGCAAACGGCTAATGACTTTTTAAATAGAATAATTGACTGGTTCACTCATAACTAATTTCTTTGTAAATGAAAACAAAACATTATAAATCCCTTTTGACCTTAAAGAAATACCAAGCAAAATAAAATCAATTAAATTACTAGTTGTTCCCTTTGACCAAAGGCTTTTTTGGGTTATCCATATCAATGAAATGAGTGAGGTATGCCAAGACTTTTACCTGATTAGGAAATTGAATTATATCTGTATCAGTATTGATGATCATGTGCTATTCATTTTTAAAAAGTCCTATCAGTTATGGAGTAATACTGTGGGCTAAATTATCAAGTAGTCTTTTCAGCTTTTCCACTGGGTCAGGGGCTCCATTCTGACAGTTTGACTCTTGTCTTAAGAATCATCATCAGGGCCGTCAGTGGTCACTCGATGATGCTCAAGTTGAGTGTCAAATCATCGGCCAGAATGGAGCCAATGGAAAACCCAAGAAGATTATATGAACATAATAAACCTGGAAAGCAAAAGATCTTACTGTGAGTCCATTTTACTCCTCCAAATACAAAAAAGTGCTATTGCTTCATAACCTGAAGTATAATGATCATTGTAAACCCTCCCTCATTATTGTGGGCCTGATAAAGTGCTATTCTCCCAAAATGCCATGAAATATACCAGAACAGATATTCAGCTATTCTCTTTATAACAGTTTGGCTGGCAAATCATAGGTTTCATATTAACCCCTTCACTGTACATCAAGTTTGTTTCAATGGGTGGGCAGAGTCTGTAAATTTAGCAGAGAAAGTGTTAAATAGGTATATCAAAAGTATATAAAAGGAAGGAGTTGAAGATACTAACAGTTATTAAAGTAACATTTAAGTCTCCATAAATGATAGGTTGTGAAATATTACCTGTAGTTGATAACGAAGTCTTCATTAAATTGTTTTGGAAGGCAGAAACGTTACTACTCTTATTTTGGATAGGTTTTTATATCAACTCTTTGGTGTTTTCGTTCTAATTATTTGAAGCTCGAGGTTCATTAAATTTTTTAACTAACTTTGAAGTTTGAGTTTAGGAAGAATCTAGTGGAATCGTCACGAAAAAATTGTCTTTGTAAATGGAACTGGTATCGTTACACCCTATAGTTTCACTGCAAATTCTCCCGTAGTGAAATTGATAAGGCGAATCTTATTCAATCAATGACAATAAATCTCCACTTTAAACTAGAGTCCAGAAAAATGATGAAAGTTCTTCACAGCTGAAAATGAGAGTGTACTCCTTCGTAAATTTTTTTATAGTAACTAAAACAGACCTTCCTTCAGTAGTGCACTCCAGCTAAAATGTCTTTCCTGTTCAATGCATGAATTCATAATGTGGTTAATATAACAATTTGAACATTTCAATAGTGAATGAACTATAGGTATGTATGTATGCACACTTTATTTTTTCTATAAAATAAATGCAGCGACGAGGCCTGAGCCTAATGACCTTTAGAAGATGATAATAAACTACATGTAAAGTATAGGTACATAAAGGAGGATGTGACTGGATATTCGGAAAAAACATTTAACTTCTATGGATATTTAAAAAATTAATCATAACGCAATGTTAATTCAAATCAAATCATTATAATTTATTCTCGTTTAACGTTTTACGGCTAAATGATAATAGCGAACTTACCCTACAGCTGAAAAACACCTTCAAACAAAACTATTATATCTTTTTTACCACATTAGCTTCTTTCACGATTCATTACACGCATCCAAAATTGGATTTTCAATGTAAGGGTGTCGCACGCGCGCTATGTACTTTCAAATACTTATAGCACAGTCTAAAGAGTAACGTAGACTGTGCTTATCGTGCTTATAGAGTCCGCGTGTTTACAACTTTCAGGGTTTATACGTTCTTTTTAAATTATACGACGCATTCGCGTTACACTGTGTGTAATTTCTCTCTCCATTATACTGGAGCGGCAGTTAAAAGCAGAATTACCATTATAAAGTAGGAGCATTTTTCGAGGTTACGTAGCCACTACATTGTTGCAACAATGTTGGACTTAAACCAGGGAGAAGGATGGAGAAGACAAAAATATAGAGGCAGAACAAGAAAATAATGATGAAGAGTAATCTATCATTCAAGATTGATTGTTGATAAACTCGAAATTAGAATTACTGCTCCGACTCAACATAAATTCCTCTCTGCGTATGTACTTCCTTTTTATAGCTATATCGCTATATCATTTTATCCAGAATACTTATTTCTACCCTCCATTGCAGTATTCCATTCCGTTATACAAAGATATCCTATCAGTTTCCCTCATTTTGTAGAATACTCTTCGTTCTCTTTCGATGGCTTCTTCTTATTTAGACATTCGCGGAAATGAGTAAATAAAATTACTATAATAAAATAAGGAGGCATCCAATCAACATTGCTGAGCCTCCTTTAATGAATCATGATCCTGTTTGCAAAGTCGTATGTACCAATGTAATTTCTTCCTCTTTTTTCAAATGACCAATTCGAGAGGTGACAATAAAATATGAGAGAACAATTATTATCGCAAAGTAAATGTTTTTAATGAATAAAAAAATGGGCCCAAAAAACAATACTCGGGAATAAGATACTCAGATATTTTTTACCTTGTTTACTATTGAATTAATTATGTGCAGTAACTATAGTTAAATAAAATAGCCGTATATACCTGGAAACGCCATGAAAACGCAAGAAAACTTGTTTCTAGTGTCGACATTAAATATAATATAAGTATGGAATGTACAATATTTTTCTATACATTACATGAATACATTAAGTAAAGCGTTGTATTGTTCAAAATAAATTCTCAGATTGTCAGGATCATACAAAGCGACTTTTTCTAAAATAGTAAAAATATAAACTAATATAAGCCACTTGAATGATTCTGTTTACAGTGATATGATATTTTATTTTCGAAGAGGTTTTTCACAAGTCAAGGATTTAATCCATTCATATCTGATATCAAATATATGTTTTCCTTCCTAAGGGAAGCTAACATCGGACAATGGCCAGTTTATATTTCGCTGCTATGCGCATGTGGGATTTCATAGATCATGACGTCATATTGTGTTTTCGTGTAGTGGCTGCATTGGTTGACGCATTAGTAAACATTTGGCAAACGGTCAAGTGATGATTAGTTGTGCATAGTATTATTTATTAACCCATTGCATCTTCACTAGTTCGTATAGATTATATTATTATTCTTATATTACAATGGCTGCAATGTTCTCTCTAAGCAATTCACCAGGATTTCGTGAGTATTATTTTCTTCATTTTTAACAAAGATGCAAACAATTGTTTTGTAATCGACATTTGAGTTGATCGTTAGTGCAAAATGTTCAGTTATGGTAAAATTTATTATTTGATTTATGATATTATGAACAATTTATTTTCATTGTGAATTGTAATGAGATAAATACTAAAGTTATGTTTGATGTCTGCTACCCTTAGCAAGGGTTCGTGTGAAATATATGGTGCGCAAAGATTGATATAACAAAAATGCTGAATGATTTATGTGGTATTCTATATACCGTTTATACATATTAGAGAGCGCGCGTTTATACATATTATTTAATCAAAATTTTTAACCTTTGGAATGCTCCAACCAAATGAAATGACCTCAGCAATAATATTTCATTTGCCATGTTTTAATTATCCCTGTAAAAATTTTTATCATTCATTATAAAGCATGAAATGTATGCTTTTTTAACAGACAATGTTCCAGTTTCGATAGGAATCCTGGGATACTTAATCCTATCATGTGCTGCAGTGAATGTCCCGTCATTGTACCATCTTCACAAGTATCTCCTCTGCCACATTCCTGACGACTTAGTCATCAATAGTCAGGTATTATTATCATCTGAAATAAAATACTGTTAAGAAAATAGATTTATTGAAAATCCTTAAACCAGAGTAGAATATTTTTCTAATGCCAAATGAAGCACATAAAATAAATTATATTATTCACCTTAGTTTTTTGTAGCGCTCCTTTCTAGCGTATAACTGGGATTATTTAATAATTAGGGGACAAACTTCCCGATCGTTGCATATGGAAAATTCACAAAACTCCAAAATTAGAAATTCTGTACTCAATATCTACGTTTTTTCATAATGATATTTTTATATTTTGTAAACGTTGTGGGGATCGCTGTTGTTAATTTAGGTTATTCTATTATTTTATAAGCTATTTAACGAGTAGTTTTTTCTTTCAATGTAATACACATGTAAATCTTTTATCTTAAAATTCTCAGCTATCCACATGGTTAGGGATTCACTACTTCATGGCATCTTCAGGTCCACAGCATTGTTTCTAGAAGTTTTATATAGTGGGGTGAATAGGGAATGGTCCCAGGGGAGCTTATTGAGTGGCACAATGACTGAAGTGGAGCTGCATTAGGCAAGTAATGGAAGAGGAAGCAAATCTGCAATCACTTCTTCCCTGTCCCTTGGCAAGGGTCAGGGAAGGAGAGGTTGGAAGGTTTACTGTCTAGTGTTGACAAAAGGAATATGGGAGTATTAAGCATCACAAAACTATATTGCATTATTTTTTACACTTTTGACGATTTCCAACTGCTGCAAGTGCATGGGTCCTTTGTCCCGGTCATATTTTGTCATTGATGAATTTGGACAAACACTAATAATTTTTTCCAATTAAAAATATTGTTGTTGGCATTTAATTGTTGTGGTGTGATTATCATGTGATTATTAGCATTTAAAGAGGTTTTGGTAGCACATTCAGTAGAGCACTTGGCTACTGAGTGGGGGACCTGGGTTCAAGTCCCAGTGCTGGTCGGGTTAACCTGGGGGGTAGCTACTTACCAGCTAACCCAAAGGTTGCTGGTTCGAGTCCTGCCCAGGGCATGGATGTTGTGTTTGTCCAGTTGTCTTTTTTCTATGATATGAAAAGGTGCTAAATGACCATATCCTTCGATGCATCCTATAAAAATACTACTACTAAGTCCCAGTAACGCCTCTGGTCACCTCCAGCTAAAATCCAATCTGAGAGTGATTTTCTGAGGACTAAAAACCACAGGAAGCAAAGGGAAAGGACAAGGCCTCTCTTATTACCCTGACGAGTGAATTTTCACTCGCCATTGGGTTTACAGCTAGGCGAACTCTACATAATCAATGGGCATCATTATCTTGACATACCCCACCATTGTACGTTATTGTACAATAAGTCAGTCTTGGTTACTGCTTGCTGGGAGTGGAATAACCTGAAATTGACCTCAAGAAATGTACCTACACTATCATCATTTAAATGGGCCGTACATATGACATTACTCAAGGCACAACAAACCAACACATGAGAATCCTAGCCGCGTTTACACTGGTACTGAATAACCAATGGGAATCTTCACAACATCATTTTTACTTATACCCAACAGGACTCTACAGTTATAAAAAAAATATTACTTATGAAATAGTTAAGTTTACTGTCAGCTTACTGCTCATCAAATGTCACACATTGGTTTTTAATTTAGTATTATTATTTCTTTACATAATTGTGTATGTTTCTCTCTGTTTAATTTTAGGTCACAGTATTTTCATTACACATGTCTGACACTTGTTTGGATACTTCTTAGTAGGTCTACGTAGAGTTTTCACACCCACTTCCTTCCTGTGTGGGTGTTTTCCTTCCAGTGGGTTTTGTCATCAAGTCAGTTGAACCTCTGCGTTTTTACCACAAATATATTTATCAATCAAACATATACACTTTAGCCACTTCTTTTCTTAATCAAGTGTAGCACAGTTAATAGTTGTGTCAGTTATATTGTATAACTAATCATTATTTATCTGTTGTATACAACATGTAATTTGACGAGGGGTTTGCTGGAAGAAGATGCTGTTATAGTCCCAATCTCATCCAAATAAGAATGTATTATGTAATGTACCTAACAAGCAGCTTAGGGTTGATTACTGCATTCATTTGTGAGAGTAACATTACTGCCGATCAGATTAGCCTGGTGGGTAGCGTGCTCGCCTTCTCACCCAAAGGTCGGGAGTTCGAGTCCCACTCAGGGCATGGGTATTGTGTATGTCCAGATGAGTGTTTTCTATGACCTGAAGAGGTGTGAAATGATCAAAGCTGTTGAAGCACCCTATAAACAAAAATACTACTACAGTAGCATTACTAATACGGTTCTTTTATGTATTTCTTGCAACAAGGAACTCTCCAACCATCTGAGTGAAATGAAGGTATGAATGTGTTGCCAGTTGTATTTTGCAACTTATTGAATTAATTTCACCTCACTCTAGTGCCATTTAAAACTCCCATAAAATTTTTGGGATGTTATTTCTTATTATTAGTTTTAGAGTCTTGTTAAAAGATAAATCACTGTAAATATTAAGGAAGTCCTTATATATAGCTAACATTTTTCTACAAATAATATAATAGCACATAATAATAACACAGAATTAAGAGCAATTGACCACCGGGAGATGATATGCTGCATCAAAACCGCTGTGGTCACAATGAAGTATATTTTTTGGAACAGCCAAGTTTTTTTCTTTCCTGTGCCAAAAAATTAAAAATTATGAGATCATTGATGAGTGATAAAACTTTTTTGTTCAAAATTCGATACATTTCTTTTTATCTTGCAGATAATGAAACTGGTGACATCTAAGTTAGCTTTTATGGATCCCAAGGATCTTATATGTGCAGGAGCCTTAGTGTACCAGTTCAGGTAATATATTAGTTATTTTGTTATTGCAGTAAAAGGTTAGGAGAATGAATGCTCCTTCTTTGTTTATAAGTTGATTAGTAAGAAAGGTGCATCTTTCTTACCAATCAACTTGTGAAAATTTCATTTTTTTTTGTAATACAGTGATACCTTGAGGTACGAGTGCCCTGACATGCAAGTTTTTTGTGATACGAGCCATCACTAGCATCATGAGTTACGAGTAAAAATTTTAGATATGAGCCAGCCTCGGTGACATCACAGCCAGTTGGTGTAGCGAGAGCCACCGCTCTGATTTGTGGGTCTTTCACATTCAATTCACAGGTTTACTTGCTGCAGAAGTACTTATTTCTATCATGTTGTTTTCAATTAGTTTTTTTTGGGAAAGAAAATTAATATGGATGTACCATATACCAATCGGCTTTGCCAATATCTGTTTTATTATTATTATTTAAATTATCTTTTATATATCAGGTTTAATTTTGTTTGTATACAACATTTGTTCATTATAAATATATTTCTCTTATGTTGAAAAAATTTAACGAAAAAAATTGGGATGCTTTTTTGGGGGCTGGCACAGATTAATCATTTCATTTCAAATGATTTCAATGGGGAAAAACTTATTTGAGATACAAGAATTTTAGCATACGGGCTCGGTCACAGAATTAATTAAACTCGTATTGCAAGGTACCATTGTAATTGCCATTGACTTATCACAATGAGTTCAGTCAACTCAGTACTCTTCTTTGTTGTACTCTTTTCAGTCATGAGCTTTTTACTCTCAGATATATCTTGCTTTCACATTATTCTTCTTTTGAAAATATTACTTATAAAACGGGAAATTTCCTGCAGTTCTTGAATATAATATCATTTCATCTCCCTTTATGGTGTCCTTATCTTTCTAAATTGTTATTTGCCAAAATGTTTGCTCTCCCTGATGAAGATTAATAAAATCGATATATCAATGTGGCTATTGTGAGCCCCATTTTGATAGCATTTAATAATAATTGACTTATGTTAATCATGGTTGTAGTAGTTCCTTGTATATAATCCCAAGAGATTTCTGTTCCAAGCAAAATCTTTTGATATACTTAAAATTTCCTTTAAATGAAGGTTTGTGTTATTTTTGAATATATGGTAAAAATTTAAACAAACTGTCCACAGGGAATTTGAAAGACGTTATGGTTCAAGGAAATTCTCCTCTCTTCTGGCTGGAAGCAGTTGCATTTCCTTCATCCTGGAGTTGGTGGCTCACCTGATACGATGGTTTATTGATAAGGATGGAGAAAGTAGCATCCTTGCAGCTGGGCCGTAAGCAATTTAATTACTTTGCACCACAATGGTGAGGCATGAAAAGATTAATTAGCTCAAGGTGTCTTTTCTGGTATATTTGAAAGAGCTAGAATTGTCAGGGTTTTTAATATTTTTTTCTGTTTGATCAGCCTTATGTACCGAACATTTTATGTATTTGTCAGTACTGACATATTAAGACAAAATCAGAAACTTCATCATCTGCACGAAATCCTTGAGACAACTTTGGCTAAATTTAGAAGAGTACTGCAGATATTTAAAAACAAATTTGGGTTCATCTTGCTATTTTGATTTAATGAGTTTAACTATACTTTTTTCAAGAGAAATTTACCCATAATATGGGCATTAAATAACATTTTGTAAATTAAATTATCTGTATGATAGCAGTCATTTAAGTGAAAGCTAATATACCAGCTTTCATGCATTGATATGAATCTCACTGTAAAGGACTAAGGTGTTTGCTAATGTGTCAGTGATTAACTATAAGTAAGACATTTGACGTATAAAACTGTTTATACTGATTCTGATTTTGTCAAAATATGGTACATGCATGTCATCCCTACTTTGGGCAAATTAAACTAAAATGGCATTAATCATTATTGAAGGATTGGAAAAGCCACTGCTTTTATTCCTGTGGATGAAATTAGGAGAAATTATTACCGGGGATGAAATTCATTAGTATGATTGTTATATAAAAGGTGTTTGATTAACTCATTCCCTTTTGGTGATAATGCTATTAGTAGTACAGCATGTTTTTTGCAAAAAAATGTTGCAAAGACATTATGTAAGAATTATTTAAAGACTCAAAAAGATAATTTAACGGCTCAGGCATTTTTTCTGAGATCCTCATAGCCTTGTCTGTTATTGCCTTAGCTGGAAAATATCTTGAGAGATAATTCACAAGTGAGTGAAATTAAATATACATTTTGATTAAAATAGTACACCTCTTGAGGAGAGCCTCATGAATGGAAAAAATTGAGAACTTTCCTGTAGTTTGAATGGTCGCAATTGAAAAACTACTCGAGTCGGATAGATAAAATAGAGTTTTCAGTCATATTAGTAATAGGATGTTTTTTGTCTGTCTGTCAAATAATGGAATTCCATAATTCTGTGGAATAAAATCTTAGCAAAGATATTTCCTGAATTGAAAAACCAAGGACATTGGAAACCAATATGACTCAGACGACCTAAAGACAACATAGAGATTCCATGCCTAGCTTTCGTAGATGATATAGCCATACTTGCAGTCAATGAAACAGCAGCCACCAAACAGGTAGAAGTCCTCAAGGAATATGCAGAGAAAGTCTGCCTACAAATCTCCTTCCAAAAGACTGAATTCTCTTTCTCAAAACTAGACATGCAAATACTGAACACAAAATACGGCAAGATAAACAGAGTCACACACTTCAAATACCTAGGCGGGATCTTTGAACCCACAGGAGAGAAGATTGAAGAAGACAGAAGACTCGACTGCAGACAATGAAGAGGGCATATGGCAAGACACACAATATTTATAACAAGAAATACATTTCCCTAAACACAAAGATCAGACACTACAACACAGTAATCAAGCCAGAGGCACTATATGCGAGTGCAACTCTTACACTACACATAAAAAGAGACCTGGAAAACATTAACAAAAGAAGGCAAAATCATTAGGAAAATTCTCCGCCTAAAAGTAACATAAGAAGGGTACAGATTATACTCCCAGAAAACAACAGAGAAGATGCCCAACACAGCAGCGAATATCAGAAAAAGATTGGAATTTTACGGACATATCAATAGACTCCCAGGGACAAGAACTATAAAGAATATCACTATATTTACAAGGTGTCAAATCAACAATACCATGGATGTTACAAGTTCAAAATGATCTACAAAAAGCCAAAATAGAA
>WURS02032510.1:0-11553 GCA_011762765.2 Rhinocypha anisoptera | reverse complement strand
GTATCTCTCATACTTTTTGAGGGATGAGCGTTTATCCGCTCCGATTGTTGTTCTGATCAATTTTGAAATGTACAAATTCGTTCATATCTCCCAACTCCTTCCCTCGCCATTCGGCCAGCCCATTGAGTGTTTCTCCGCAGTCACTCGCCTCCCCATTTCGTCCAACTCCCACTCCTGCCCTCGCCCACTCCCTGTCGTATTTCATTCTCTATCCTCCGCTCCTCGTCTCCCTTCTCCATTTTAAGTCTCTCTCCCTCTTGCTGCCCTTCCACCTACCACGTCTGCCATTTTCACCTCTTGCACAACCTCCGACGATTCCACCCCACCCTGACGTGTTTCTTCTCGATACGCATAAAAGGCGGATAGTCGGACGATCGTGTCGAGTGCTTCTATAATCCGTCATAGCTTCCCATTATCCCGCCGCGACTCTTTTTATTCGGCAATCTCGAATAAGTGGCTGTTCCAATTTTCCTTTCGTATTTGGTCGCGTAGGTATATTTCCTGTAGGAGCACTCTAAATTTACTTTGATGATAGAGTGATATTCCCGCGTCATTTAGATTTTTTAACAGTCATATCCCTACACCAAAAATGGCCTGTTCAGTTCCGTTTGCTGATATTGGTTCCTTTTTATTTTTAACGAGGAAAGGATTAATTTTGACCTTCCTTAAAATCTGAAGGACACTCACTTAGTGTATTTAAAAAAATATTAACCCCCTGCCACCCCCGCGACTTTTAGTTGCTCCAATGATTCAGTGTATGAGAATGTAGTGGCATATTTCTTACCCCGATGCAAATTTACCGGATATGGCTTTACTTCTGTTATCTGATCTGTGATAACTGGCCTCTTGGTAGGAGTGAGATTTATGGATGATGTGCATCCGATAAGAATTTCGGTAACCGCAAAGGAGTTTTCTCCGAATTTCGCGTTGAATTTTTACTGTCTCTAATTGATAAACGAAGCTATTTTCATAAGTCGGTGTCCGTAATTATCCCATTCAGTTTTCGTAATGTGTGCTGGGGCTCTTTTGCTAAAAGTGACACGTTTTTACATATATCAAGAATTCCTTTAGTTTGTACTTGGGTTAATGCCTATGGGTAGTGAAGGCTTATGGGGTGACAGTCGTAACCTTTTAATGACAGCGTAATGTGATGCGCGTAGTCATCTATTAAGAGTATCAGCGATAATTTCAGGATTAACTATGTGAAACCCGGGTCGTAAGTTTAATAAAAATTGTGAAATTGCAATGTATTTGTAATTTTTTAAATTCAAGAATCTATTAGGAAAGTAATAATTTTCATCCTGCAAGAAACTAGAATAGGAAAGTAATAATTTTCATCCTGCAATATTTTTCAGTTTTTGGAAAGCCTTGTCGTAGGATTTCACGAGTATGAATTTTAAATGATCAAATCGTAGTCGTTTTGGTTTTTTTGAACTTTCATTTCAGACTTATTTTTCTTGAATTACAACCCCTTCATTAAAAAAAAACTTTGGATTACATCGTGATACCCATTTTCGGCGCTTTGCCATTCTGTAACTGAATCGGAAAATCCAAAAAACGGTGAAGTTTGAGGCGAAAATCAGACAAAAACATAGGGCTGATTAGTCGAAAGTTATGTATGATTAACTATTGGTTTATGGCCTAATTTTTGTCCCTGATTTTAAACCGTAGACATTTCGAAGTGTCTGGCGGGGAAACCGCTGTTATGTAATTTTAAGTCTCAAAATTCACCATGATTTCCCAAAGTTTAAACTGGAATATTGTTTTTACAAATAGAGTCTCTAGCATGATGTTATAAAAAATATCAACTAGATTCTGAAAAGGAAGTAAAAGAAAGTAAGGGAAATTATTCGCGGGAGAGATAAGTACCTTACAAGAAGGCACATTTAAAAAAATATAATTTAGCGTCCAGCATCTATAGTAAATGTTATACTTCAGGAACCCAGTCATCTTCAGAAACGTATTCGTCTTTGCTTCTTGAATACGAGTGAGCGACATCTGTAATTTAAAACGATTTAAAAAAGTATTTATCTGAGTCTATGGTATATGGTAGCAGAGTCTGTGGTATAAATTATGAGGCGCCACATCAGTGAAAGTCTTATTTTACTTTTTTAAATGCAATCTCTTTTCCGCAGGACGTTAATTTATTGCTAACAGACTATGCTTGTAACTACGTAAAAGGAAAGCTGAAATTAAGATGCCTATGAAGTTCCTTGTCGCTCTTTTGCCTATTTCAAATATGGCATTATTCTCCATACGACACTGAAATTCGTGTAAAAGAAATATTTGTCTACTTTGTACCCCCGGAGTGACGTGTGTTAGTAATTAAGGGTATCGGAATGTAGCAGAGCAGGTGACTCTCTCCGTATTGTTTGAAAGGAACTCAAATTATCAGTTATCCTACTGTTTGTTTTGAAAAAGAAAGTTGTGGTTTTAAAACTGCGCATTTGTGGGCGAACCTTTAACAATTTAAAAGGAAGGATAAAAAACTAATTCGACATTTAAAATTTGGCAGCAACGATATGGCACTTGCATTTAAAATTTTTAACATGAGTCTATTCATAGACCCAGTGTCTAATTTACATTTCTTCATATTGAGGCTATTCAAGTCATCTTTTTTTCTTATTAATGCATATTTCCCGCGTCATTATGTAGGGAATTCTGCTGCGATTTAGGGAATTTGGCCAGTAACGTATTTTTGTGCAGATTCTATTTTTTCCCGTATTGCCGTTATGAAATATTGAGTTGATTTTTGTAGATGTGATTTATTTTTCCCTAGATTTTTAACTTCCTGTGTTTGGTTGGTAAAGGAATATGGATCTGACAATACCAAAATTGCACATTCTCATAGTATTAAACTTTTTAAGAAAGGCATTAGAGGGAAAGAACAGCGAAAGCATTAGGCTATGGTGTGGGTTAGGGGAGAGATGAATAGGGAAGGTATTGGGAAAGAGTGAACACAAGAGTGAATGGTGCCACAGATAATTATACTACAGGGAACTTTAGGAAAAGGGGATTATGGTGAAGAAAGCGCACTGGAAAAGGCAGTGGAAAAAAACATCGTGGAAAACAAAGATTTAAAAAATAGTCATCGAAATGTAACTGAAGAAAAAACAATGCCGCCTCTTTTTAAGTTAAACAGTAACCTTAAGATGGGACTTGAAGGGTTATTAGGAAAGTGATCAATGCAAGGAAGAAAGTATAAGTGAAGTATGATAAAAGTGGTATTATATGGAAGAGCTCAGAGGAAAAAACCATTAGTCCATTAAGTTCATATGTAGACAGGGAATTCGACGGAACTGGGTCCAGGGGTACCAGATAGGGAATAAATCAATACGGGAAATGAAGGTGCGCCTGCAGTTGGAATGAGAGATATCTCCATAGGGATACAAGACGATATGGTGAAAAATGGAACGAGTTTGCCAGGTTTGCTGTCTCAAGGTGTTTGAAGGAGGAGTTTGTCCAGGAGCATCGTTATGTCATTTCAGTTAACTCCAATCTCGATAGAGGGCAGAGGATATGAAATGGGACTTTGTCCATTAATATAGAGTGCCCACGCTGCAAAGATAATGGTACCAATCCTCTTCAGAAGTTCGAGGAAGAATGTAAACGACGAATGTGGGGAACAAGTTACGTTTCGGAGGGGGACGAGAGCTTGTAACGCCATATCAGTAAAAGAATGGAACGTTAAAAGAATGGAAAATTGAGCAGTCCATGTGTTTCTCAGCTTCGTGGATTTCGAGTTGTTCTTGAGTGTGTTGTTGTGTTGATTATTGAAGGATCTCAATTACGTGGTGCCGTATTTGTTCCGGAAGCCACAGAAGTACGTAACGGCTAAAGGAAATGACCCACCTATTTGGAATATCTAACAAAATATGCCGCATGGGCGAGTTTAACCCCATCCCCCTCCATCATTAAGTTTATTCCGGATGACGACTTTGACTTTTGTTTTTTCAACAGTTTTGAAAGTAAAGAAATACTCCACAAAAGGAAGATTTTACAATACCCAACAAAAATATGTTTAGGAGATGGTTTATATATTTTGCCGACACCTTCAATTATTTTTTAATTGCTAAATTATTTAATCATCCACTGCCTGAAGACATCAACAAAATTATTTTCGATATTAAGTGGAGTTAGGGAAAGATGATAAGAATTACCTCAAAGATTCTTATGCTCGCACTCCAAAACTTTTTCTCCCATTCCTGACAATTTATTTCGTATAGTAAGTCTTACGGCAAATAATGTATTCCTCAAAGCCACTAATTGAAACTTCAGAAATACCGGCGATTATCATTAAAGGCCGTTGTACACGATGCATGACCGCCTCGAATAATCCCTTAAATAACGATACTTTCATGAATGACTAGATCAAGCGATGTACATTTTTATTTTGAATGATGACTATATTTCTTTAATCCCTCAAGTGGTATCTCCATAGTTAACGCTACAAACATGACCAACACCTACGCATCATTCACTCGATGTTACGAGGAGAATTTAGAGAAATTAGTTCCAATTTTCATCGCATGTTCTCATCATTCACGGGAATATCGTTATTAGCGGGATCATGAATTGTGTAAAACGGTATTAAATGAAATTACGGCATTCCTCTGGGGTATGTTAATTTTGGTAATTAGACATTTTATTAGTCCCTTGTTCGATTCCTACCAGACGTTCGATCAATTTAATCGCAGAAACGTAGTCTCCTCTTAACGTTATCCTACGTTTTTTTAGAGCTCACCGAGCCCCAGTGGTGTAAAGGCGAACTGCTAGGCACTAGTCATCCACTGGAATACCCGATTCGCTTTGTTTATCGACAAGGGAATTGTCACGAGCCCCGGCGCTTGTGTCAGGGCGTGGTCTTCAATTTGGTGGAGCGTTTTAGTTTGCCCGTGGGGCTCGACCCGAAGGAAGACAAGCCAAATGCCGGGGCGAGACACACGACTCGCGTTCCCTCGGCGGACCCGCCTCGCCCGCAACTGTCTCTCTTCCCGGCGCTGGGTTCACGCCCTTCCTGCGACGCCGTCTAGGAAGATCAAATGACGCCTCTCTCTAGTCCTCGGGAAAATTCCTTCACGCATATTTTGAAGGATAATGAGCATACGGGTCGATGACTTGAATGTCTTGATACCGTACTATCCGTAAATCACATTCCATCCAATACTATTCCGTTAGCATTTCAAGGTTAAAGCTTCAACCGTCATAATCCGGCCATTTTCTTGCAGACAGATTTTTATGTCGGGCATTGAGGAGGATCCCCTGGTCGACCCCCGGTCTAGGAAAATTTTTTCATTTGTCTTCGCCGTCTTCCTCGCCATGCAATTGTCCGTCGCTTTATGTGTTTCCACTCTTTCATCATTTACTATTATTTTATACGTGTTCGCTTGTCTGTGTACGTATTGTCTCAGAAGCGATTGAGAAAATATAAGGAGGGCATCAAATGCGTAGACCGATTTGAATATTTCGTTATTCATCGACCAACATTTTCAGTCATATTTTTCCTCTTTAGAAGTTGGTAAGGATCCAATAATAAATATGTTCAAAGCAACGTAGGTTTTCTTTTTTATGTCATCCGTGTTTTCTCAGTCACACCCGTTACGTGTGTGAATGTATTCCCATCTGCTGAATGCTTCAAATGAGGCGCGCAGGTGTGTATCTGCGGCCTAAAAAACCTAACTCATGCATAAAAATTTGTTAATTAAAAAATTATTTTCTATCATCTTAACACCGCCTTTTCTCACGTTTAAACGTTGCTGTGATTCTAAATCCTGAAAATTTAGAATCTTGCTCTGCTTGGCTAGATGAAATTTCCGATTTTCCTTTTTTATTTCGTTATCACCAATTCATTTTTATTTTCGCATTCGTGTATTATTTTGGTCATTTATCAGTCGCTTCCTGGTTACAAGACTTTGCATTGCTTGCTTGGCATTGCAGTTTTCCCCCCAATAGGCTAACTAACTCTGTCTACCTTTCAGTTGAATTTATCCATCAGTCATGTGGCTGACTCTGCTTCAGAAAGACGGACTTCAAAATATTGCAAGAATGCGTGTTTCTATCGGTAACGAATGGTATTGAGAGTGACTCCAAAGCATGTGGCGCATTTATTGTGATACAGTTTTCCCCTAATTCTGTTTGTATTTATTGGATTCCTGTTGTTCGAGTGCTTTCATAGAAATAATTCTTGTTTACAGACTTTCTGCTGGTATTTTTCGGGATTTTATTCAGGTCTTCGATTTATTTTGTGTAGTTTTGTGTTTCAGAGGAAGTTTATTCAATAAAATTCACTCAGGAGACCGTCACTTGGTGGAATTCCATAACGGGACAAAATGTAGGTGTTAACTTAGATTTATTCTGTGGAAATAAATCTAAGTTACCTACATTTTGTATCATTATTCTATTAGATGCACTTACTTCGTTGTGTGGACTCGCGGCACACGCGAGACTACAAAACATTCTCAAAAAAAACAACCGATATTGATGTCCATAATGTAAATGTTATACAAGTTAAATTTTATCTATTTGTTTTTACAAGAGATTATTGACAGCCATGATCTCTGCTAGCCTTGATCATTGAAAGCATGCATCTAACTATTGAGACCTGAATATTTCTCAAAGTGATCCAACCTGGGTCGTGTTCAATAAATGCAATGTGGAAAAATAAGTTACTTGTTTTAACTTGCGGGAGATTTGATGAATAGGCTTGGGGTGGATCCTTTGGTAATCTTTTGCCGAATTGGTGGACTCGAATGAAGATCCCTCGCTGATACCGCTCGCTGATATTAGCATAATCATTGATCATTCACAAAGGTCAAGGTCGGATAAACTTTTCCCTTAGGGTTCAGAACAGTGAATATCGGAAGCGTTCCCTTCCTTGATAACTTCAAAGCACGAATTCATTCTTCAATGATGAACGTCTTAGGTCATGGGCGAGGGAATTCTTTAATATGCCTTCTCACTCGAAAGGTTGTGCTCATATCTTTTTATCACGACTTCCCACTTCTATTTTATAACATCCCTGTTCATTTCGCTCATTGCGAAACACTATATTAAGATAGCTCCCGGAATTGGCGACCATTGTTCTTGGAACTTTCTAATTGAAATTAATAAATAATTCACGTCACAAGTCACAAGATGAATCAACGAAAGTCAAAACTCTTTGCTACTGGTGGCTCACTTGCTGATCTTTGTCTACCTGATAATACATTCACAGAGCGATTGGCAGTTAGTAATCAACCAATCACTACTCTTTCAACCAATGTTGGCTTTCGTTTTACCATATTAAGGTGTTCTATGAGAAAAATGTTCTAGGTAAGGTTTTTGCTAAGTAATATATTCTCATTTTAATAATTTATTGTGTAGCACCTGCAAGCAAGTACATGGGCTTACTAGCTTTCATTTGGCGTTGCAGATTTCCCTGATCCCGGGGGATTAGATATGCCAACGTACATAACCAAATAACATTAACATCAATTGTTTTGTAGAGGTAAAGGGGCGTGTCATGATTCATTGCAGATGCTTGCAATTAGTATTGTCCTCGATGACTGGTGGCTGGGACTTTTCCCCTCGAATACACACCGTAGTCTGCTATTTTTATATGGAGACGGTACGCGTTCTATAAATATCAGTGACGCGAAAAGGAGACCTATCTTGCAGTGCAATGCTCTCTTCCCTGCTTCGGTTTCACTTTCGACGAATATCAACTTTGTAGTTCAAGCTGTCGAAAATGACGTCAATGGCTTTCCAGTGTTGAACTTATTGTAATTCATACTTCAAATGGATGCCTCTTGGCGGAGATTCCACCCTCGGTGGGGGGGGGGGAGGGCAGTGTCACTTCGTGTATCGGTCCCTTTCTACTCCCGTTTTACGCCTCTCCAGGCTTGACTCATCGGAAAACTTCATTAGCGTTTGTTCGCTTTAGAATTTCGGGAATCTTCTTGGGACACCGTACCGTTCTTGAGTGGTGTTTGTCAGGAAGTTTCTCCATAGTGAAATGTTTTGTGATTGGTGACATGGTCCGGCCTCCATCGAGTGAGTCATGCCTTAAAATTCCCAGTCTTGTTCCATTCCTTGGTGAAATTTCTGATGAAGGCATATACTCGTGGTGTGATTTGGTACGATAAAAGTGCTCCGAAACCATCTTTCCTCTCTCGATGTGTACGCAGTTACTTTCTTATTATTATTAACGGTTTTCCTGATTCCGTGATCCTGACCTATTTCCTTAATTGCAATGGGAAGACGCGCTTGGTCACACATCCATTCCCCCTGCCGCGGGAATAAATCTCTCGATGCGCGTATTCCGTTTTCAGCCGAATGTGTCGTTTGGAAGATTTTTTAGCCTTCTCTGTCTCTCTCTCGCTCAATGCTTGAGACTGCACTCCACTTTGACCAGTCCAGTTTTTGTCTCATTCCCGGTTTAAAATGTGGCGTTACTTGTTTAGAAACAGTGAGTACGCATTGTTTTCGTTCTGTGATAAATATGACTTTTTTTAAAAAATTTACTAGCGTTAAATTTATGTCAGTTTTGAAGAGGAGAAATTTTTGCATTATTTTAACTTGAGGATTAGTGAAAGGATGGTTTCTAAGTAGACCTCGGTGGCGGCGGGGTAACGTCCTCCTGTGCCAATCCGTAGGTCCCGGGTTCGAATCCCGACTAGGTGGTTTTTCATTCTCCATATATAGGGCATGGATGTGTGTGTTTCGTCCGGTTATTGACCGTTTTATATCGAGCCACCGAAATTGGCTTATTGCTGTGTGTGTGTGTGGGCAACTGACAAATAAAAAAGAGTGCCGGGGTTCCCCTGTCATTTTCTGCTCGAGGCTTCATCAAGCGCGTAGGCCTGTTTACTCTCGGTGTACATTTGACTTTTGCGAAATACTTTCCTAATGCCACGTATTAGTTGTACTCGTCCATGTACCCATATTTAATAAATGCGTTTTGTGTTTTAAAATCGTGCCTCCATATCTGACCATAGATGTGCCTGCCTTCGGTTTTTCGCACCGCATTTCGCGTGGTATCCTCGCATTCTATGGAGTCGATGGATCTCGCCCCGTGGATCGTCTTCCCGGTTTTCACGAACCAATTATTCCCTGCCTTCCTCCCCTTTCGCCAGGCATCCCCCCCTCTTCGGTGTTGCGTGCGAACACCGTCCAGCTCGACTTCCCGAATCTAAATTTCGCCTATCTCCGTCAGAAACACGAACTGTGAAACGATAAGTCGGCGAATCGTTTATTTCTCTCAAGGGTGGGCCCCTCTCCATTTATATCCGTCCCTACTTAATTAACTCGGGCCGAAAAGCAGAAGGGCTCGAGCGATCATTCTGAAAGCCGAGGGCGGTTAACTTTGTCTTCGAGGCTCATCGACCAAATGAAAACCAAATTGGACGAAATAAGATATCTTTCCAGAGAAGATTTTATTCTCCCATGATGTGGTGGGAAAATTTGGTTAGTATTCACATTTATATTATTATCCCAGTCGCGGTATGTAGACCGCCTTAAAAATGGTATTCTGTGCCAAAACCATGGTGGTGAACGGAATGAAAAGTGCGCAATTAAAATTGCGTTACACTTGTGACATGGGTATTAACATTTCTACCTGGGAAAGCCTTATAACAACAGAAATAAAACTTTGCGTTCCACACGAAATATAATTTATGACTCAACTAGTTTCACTACACTGTAGCATCTTCAGGAGTGCTGAAGATGATACAGTGTAGTGAAACCAGTTGAGTCATAAATTATATTTCGTGTGGAACGCAAAGTTTTATTTCTGTTGTTATCATTTCGAAAATTCTTTATGATCACTCTATCGGTGCAGTGAAAGTGACAGAAATACATCGAAACGAGGGGATTATAATCACTTCATCGAGCTCCACCGCCTTAAATAGAGTATCGATTACCCGAAACGATCCCTTTACCCATTCGCGGCATTTAAAGTGAGCTCTCGGGAAGCGGAAGGGAGAATGAAAGGAGGGCTCCATTCACGGGCTACGGAGCTTCTATGCCATCGCTCCGCCCTACTATTCCGGTCGGTGGTGGGAAAAGATCCTCCGTGCAGATGATACTTTCCCTGTGGTTCCCGCTCTTTGCTGTTGTCGTTTTGGCTACGAAGATGACGCAACTACGTTGATCAAAGTTTCACATGGTATTTAGAAAGTCCCTAGCCGTCCGGATTAGTCTCAAGTTGCGGAAAGAGCGCCTGGTTACGTCAAAGTTTATGAATAAAATTATTCCTGAGCAAAGTAGTTGAAGATACAGACGCTGAAATGAAAATCTGACGAATAGATTCAGAAATGCCGATTTGTTTCAAGGGCAAGTTGTTACTGTTATTGTCCAAGATACGTCCACAATCTTCGGCCATTCATTTTATAACGTATGTCGTATTGATTATCCTATAACGTTGCCAGTTTATTTCTCGAGGAATCACTTACGTCACTGCATGAAAACTATTGAATTATAAATGACTGTTTACTCGTGCAGGAGTGCAGGGTCCAACTTACAGCTTGAACTTAGCAATGCTCACATTCAGTCATGTAAAAGCAGAAAAGAAAGTAAATATGTCTTGTGTCTTATATCACGTACCTACGAAAAAAATCAAGTACCTACATATAAACTTTTCGATCTTACTTTTCAATGAATATTCAAAAGGTAAATAAGTGGAACAATGCTCGCTTATAGTGAACTTGCTTATAATATTTGATTTTTTTAAAAAAGTGATTTCGTATACGGATTAAATTTTTTTCCAGAAGCACCTATCTTTGGGAAAGGTTATCTAATGGGAATCCCAGGATAAGAGGAAAATTCTTCGACCCGGCTGCCACCGCTAGTGTTCACGGTCATACCGAAAGGTTAACGCTAGGAACGAGATTATTAAAAATACGCGGAGGTCCTTGTCACGTAATGAGGAGAGGCTCTCGTTCAACCACCGCCTTGAACGCCTCATCACACTGAAGCCCGCGAGTTTTGGACCCGTGAGAATGTGGATAATGGTGGCGTTCCTTGAGAATACTCGAGACATATTCCGCTCGTGCCACCTGTGTTGAGTGGTGGAAGGGAGGGGGGGAAAGTTGCATCCCACGAGAGACTTGCCAACTGGAGGGGGAGGGAGGCAGAGGAGGGGAGCTGTGTATTCAACCGGGAATCCATTGTGTATAAGGGCGCGGGCTTGGAGGAGGAGTCCCCAATGAAGGAGGTGGAGACCGAGTGAAAGGGTTAAGAGAGGTTTTCGAATGGAGAGCGCGCGTATCCACGTTGAAGGGGGCGTGGCTCGGGTTTGATATTCGCTTCTTTTTGGACTCGACGGTGTGGAAAGTGGGATGGCGAGTACTCTTTACGTTTTTATGTAGATTTTTGGTATTTTTTTATTATTCCGCAGCTGCGGAGGGGGTGTCGGATGGAAGATGCTCTTGTGATTTCTACGGGGTGGGGATTCGAGCGAGGTGGGGCTGTTTGTGGGAGTAGGGAACGGGGTGTAGGCTTCGGGGGGGTTGAAAACTTGCGGGGGAGTAGGGTAAAGAGCCGCGAGGAATGTCTTGAATGGCCCCCAGCGTGTCG
>WURS02032499.1:0-11554 GCA_011762765.2 Rhinocypha anisoptera | reverse complement strand
CCCCCCCCCGCCCCGCAAAAGCCGGCTAAGATAAAAAAAAAAGCCCCGCCCTCCCCCCCCCCCCCCCTTCCACCGCCACATTTCGCCTCTTCTCCACTCCCGACTCCACGGCGATCACGAATTCCACTTCACCTCTCGGCCCCGAGGGTGCGCGCGCACACTCACTGCCGGCTGCAAAGCGAGCGGCTCGGTAGGGTCCGCATTTGCATATTTATGATTAGAGTGGAGAATTGGCACTTTTGCTGGACGTAGTGATGAGGGAGTGAATGAGAGTGGGTTCTATTAATGTCGGGTTTGAATGGAGAACTACGATGATGCGATAGAGTCGCGGGTAATTCGGTTACGCGTGTTCACCGGCTATTATTCTCTCCTTTTCCCCTCTTCACCACTATGAAGGCAACCTACGATTCCCGAGAAAAAAATAATGAGGCTCCGAAGCGTTAGTGGTATTTCGTATGCAGTTCATGCCGGCGGTCCTCCGAATTCCTCGGGGAAAAAAATCCAGATTCAACTGCCCGCCGCAGTGCAGATATGTCGTTATGTATCCCCGAAGAACATTCTGACTTTTAAAACTGTACGGATGTTCGCGTGTGATAAGCGATTTTGGGAATTGGAGCCTCATATAGACTAAGACTAGGAAAGTAACTTTTCTTTTTAAAGATAGCCCTCTGACTGACACCTCTCCTTGTAGTTCAAAGAACACAGCAAAGTTTCCGATAGAGAAATTCGTACAGATGTAAGAACATTCGAAAACTTTGAAACCACACTAATCAATCGTAGGTACTGAATCCAAAATATCATTCATTGCAAAAGTAGTATTGTAACAACAGCTCTATGCGGGCTAAGAATAAAAACAACACTTTTCCGCGAAAAATAAAACTTTAATATACAACGTACGTTTCAGCTCACTGAGCCATCTTCTTGAGGTCTTGATGTGTCCTGAAGTATAACATGTAAATGCACCTGTTTTCGGCTTTTAACAAACCTGGAGTTAATCAAATATACTGAATGCATAGAAGAGGTTTTACTAAATTTATGTATGTACGAAGTTGTGCAATACGATTCGCCGATTGAGTGACACGATGGCTAATAATATTTTAATACTGCTGTTTAATGTAACAAAATTTACCAATAACTCCTCTTTACAATTCACTGATTATAAAATTAAATCTACCTTCTAAGGATCCCATATACTTGCTACATATTCCAAAAGCGGCCTAACTAGGAAAAAATACCTATGGCGACTAATGGACACCAAATTAAAAAGGCTTCTCGAGTCATTTTTGTAATGATAACTACCGAGAAAAAATGTGATAGAATATGTGATAAGAATGGATATAGAATAGAAAAAAATCTTTCTATAACCTAATATCAAATAATGAAACGTTATTAAAAATACTTACCCATTAAAATTTCGAATAAGAAGAGCGCATTGAGGTTATTCGTGATAGAATGATGTTTTTTTTTAATAACTATTATATTTCCATCATTCTATTATGGAATCATCATCATTCTACCATGGATTTCACCAAGTTTCGGCCTCCACAGTGAACTTTATTCGTGATACATCAGATTAAACAGAAAATAAAATTAATTAAACACACGGATGGATTTTGATTTGACTTGAAATTAGATAATACTTTTAGTTGGCATTAAAATTCCAAAAGTAATACATTTCCTTGGAAAAAAATTAATTACAATTACCAGGCTATGGGTATAAAATGCCTGAATTGACATACTTTATTTATAATAATGAACATATTATATACTGGTATATCCATTGACAATGGGGCCAGCTTAAAAATGTGAAATACTTAATGCAAATTTCAACCAATATACATTTTTAAAATCAATACTTCCACGAACTATCTATTTATCTCATATTTTTAAAGTGTTTATATGGCAATAAATTCATCTTTTTCCATAGATATATCCATGGAATGGTATAGGTTCAGAAGAATAGTACATTTATTCCGATGCAAAGTATAAATTATCTGAAAATCATCAATTCTGAATTATTCTGTGCCATATAAAGTGGGCTCTGTTAAAAACCATGCAATTAGCATGAAAACAAGACGGAAGACGTAATCGAGTCATAATTCTATATATGCGGAATTAATTTCGTCCTTCTAGCGTTCATTATCCCCACTAAGAGATAAATGATGTCCCTTTGTTTTCAGATCCAATAGTGGATATAATTTAGACCTCCATTTTTTGTTCTCACGTAGTCTGAACAAAGCTATCTGTCTGACAAAAGATAAAAGACGAGCGAGTATAATTAGGATGGGAAAAATCTTTTGAGAATCCTGTTATCTAAAAAAAAATAGATTTTATAAAAAATGGATTTCCTGCGCAAAAAGCACTATTAAGCGCGCCCAACTCTTGGAGCGGAGGTAATATTTTTTATATCGCTTGTCACCGAGATCAAATTTAATAAGGAAGTCATCTTCAGGAGGAGCAAACCAAACCAATGCGTACCAAACCTTTGAAGGGTAGAGAATATTTAAGATATAAAATACGGAAGACCGCCAACTTATTTTTTCGTTATAGTTATGTATTAAAAGTTGTCAGGGAAAAATATTATATTTCATTAAGTATTTTCCAAGAATAAACTAATATTTTTAAGCATTCTCATCAATATAGCTTTCCAAAGACCAATGGAAGTTAAAATCATTTTAGAAATTCTTAAAAACACAAAAAAGACAGACAGGTTTGGGACATTTGCTTTGGCATTTCGGCCCCTAAGAAGAATCTAAATGCTGTTCAGAGGCTACTGACGATGCTAGGAAGATAAACTCGTAATAGAATAACCGAGAAAGGGTTATGTTTAGTTCGGGAATAAGGAAATTTGTTTAGAGAAATATATAGGAGAGGGAAATACTGAAAACTTCTTATTAAGTTTCTTACAAATAAAAAAAGGAATAGATACCGTACATTTTCTGGATAACATCCAGAGTAACCTTTTTACAATTGGCAAAAGGGTAGTGCAGTCTTACACACCACAGCAGATACAACCAACTCTCGCGTGATGTAGAAATTAAATGAGATTGATATCAGGCACAATAGTTAGAACTAAGTCTAGGGAAATGCAGAGGATATAACTATAAGAAATCTTGAAAATTTGAGTAACTCTTACCTTTAATCTTTTTAGGACCATAAACCTCAAAGGAAAATTCCACAATGAAGTAACTTGTTCACCGAGAATATTAAATACAGATGCAACTCAATTTTGGCGTAGATTTTGATAGATTGAGGTTAAAAAAACGTTCATACACAGGTTATCTGTAGTGTATTCATTTACAGGAAATATTAATGAGAAATTGAACTTCTCTTAATCAACTGTTGATAAAAGTTTTGTCTTTATCTAGAAAATATGTTTCCTTAGACCCCTGAAAATTCAGTATAAATTTTCTACTTGTTAAACAAGCGCCAAACGATTAATGTGAGAAGCAGTCGACTCTACACCATAAGAAAATAAAACTCATATACAACATGCAAATGATATATCAACCTTCCTTTCGTTTTATATGTCCATAGGTCTTAAAAATTGACAAGGTAAGTAATTATCCGTATACAACTCTCTCGAAGATATGCGACAGATAAGACGCTGAAGGTCCAACATCCCATTGTGACCACGCTACGAAGCTGAAAAAAATTTATGCGTGCTGCTTCTTATCTTAGCGAATCAGCTGCCAATTCTTTAGCTTGGGGAAAATCTGGGGGGAATAAAAACCCGGAAGATTCACGTGACAACTTTTCTGGGCAAGTGGTCCACTGACAGGAACAGGTGTGACAAGCGGGACTCGACCGAGACATCTAAAGGTGAGATTAAGTCCAGAACGCCACACCCAATTCTTCAACATCAAAGCACACATTATTATCCGATTGGTCTTCCGGCATCTGATAACAAATCTAACGGGAAGGTTTATGACAAAGAAGAGATTTTGACCCATTTTGGAGAAGACCATCAACCCTTTAAAATACTACTTGAAATATATACCCCCTCTCTAACATGCAGTTGGGTTTAATTACAAACTAAAACGGAAAATTTTATGCAGCTCGGTTTTGAAAGGTTACGATGCTATTCCTTACATACGACATTTGTAAAAATATTAATTTAATATTGAAAACAGTAATCATTAAAAGAATAAACCTTTTCAATGAACACTTTAGGCAGACATATTAAAAAAAAAGACGGGTTTCTCACAGGCAGGGTTTATTCCGCTTCCCGGAAAGTTTTGGTCATCAGAATGTGACACTACTTTTAGCTGGAAATGTCTTAAAACATCTCCTTATTTTTAGCCGAGCACTATCCTATCCTTAGTTGAACATGATTTATTTCGGATCTTTTCCCATGTTAGGTGTTGCGATTCCAAACGCAGGTTAACCCATGCAATCGTCCTCAGGGCGCTAAGAGCATGCGATGACAAGTTTACCCATTTGGCTTCGGCAGCGCAATACCTGACCTGGTGAAAGAACCTATAAGACTTAAATCACAGCACTCGACCCAAAAAAGGTAATCCTTCAGCAAGCGCAGCAATATTATAACCGCGGCCTTAAGTTCCGTTAAATTGTTGGTCTATTAAAATATTTCCGCACGCTGCCGGAAGCAGTTCTCCTGATGGTCTAGAGCATTCTACCGTAATCGAATGGCGATGCATGACGATTAACTGAAAATGGCCTCTTCTACCACTATATTAGTGTAAAATTTAGCTTGGCACATTGCTATAGATTTGAAAAAATTGCAAGTATTATGTGAATAATCCTACCGTGATCTTTTCTCCCTCCATTCCTTTGTTTCAGGTGATTCCAGTGGAGCATGCTGAACTCTGACTCCAAGATTCAAAGAGTAAAATGGGTGGTGCTGAAAACTTGGAAGGGACCCGTTTACCTGGAAACAATAAGGATAATCACAACAAGCATTCCATCATAAAAAAATAAAATTTAAAATAAAACATATCTATTAAACATGTGTGATTATTTCTTTACGAATGCTGAAAACAATTCCTCGCTGCACATATTCATAAATTTGACAGAACTGAAATAATAACAGAATTTGTCACCTCAGGAATTTTACGATATTAAATTCCGTAAAGAAATGGTATAACCCGTAAATATCTTTCGCTTCTTAGAGGCGCCGATGCAAAGAAATAATATAACCAATGACAAATTTTTAATAGGAACATGCATTTCGAAAATGAAACTAAGAAGAAAAGAAAGACTACAATAAAGGGACCATATGTTTTAGAATTTTATATTTACAGTTACGTGTCGGAATTCTTAGCAGTATCTGACTCTGCCTTCTCCCCAAAATTTGTAATGACTAAATTTTTTCCTAAATTCTGTCAAAGCCAAATTCGCCTTCACTTGCACATTCTGCCCAAAAAGACGCTCAACTAGTTTTTACTCATTCTTTCTGTCTATTACATTATTACATATTTACTCACAAAATGCCCTTTTCTCACAGCCGCCCAGCTGTCTGACTGGCACTCTTTACCAGACCACTCTCTTTTTTCAAGAATCCCGGGATTCAAGTCCTGTGTCTTAACTTACACATACACCAGTAAAAAATTCTCAACTCCCTTACCTATTCACTCTCTTCCATTTGCAACACTATATATGTGAAACATTATTTGAAATGAAATCACGGCACACATGTCAAAGATTTACAGAGAATCTGTGTTTGAAAAATTACCGCTTATCCATAAACTTCTCCTAACCTTTACTCTATCGCCAAAACGAATAGCAATTTTTGGAATTTTTACAGCAATGTAAGCATCAACACGTAAGTATTAGACCACTCATACATTTCACCAAAGTAAAATCTGTCCAACTTAAAATTTTAGAAATTCCTGATAATTGGCATATTGAATTATTTTACCTGCTGAGATTAAGTACACCACACTAACTCAGCCCCGAAATGAACTCTTTATAAGTTTTTGTTCAATAAAACACTCCGCTAGATATGAGGTAGAGCTCGCGTATCGGCTTTTTGTTCGTTGTGTCTTATAACGTGCTTGAATTTATCGTCAGATGTCAACTAACATTATGGCAGTGCGGAAAGGGATTGAAATACTGACTGCTGTGAGCAACCCTCATTCCATCAGAAGCGAGACGGAGTGATTGTACCCGGTCACGGTTTCAAAGAGAATATGATGACAAAGGCGCAACAGACTGAGAATAGGCAATACATACCACTTTGTATTCACAGAGGCATTTATGACGTTAGCAAGGGAGTACACGGATCCCTCATATGAAATAAATCTCTTTCACTTCCATTCTCTTAGAATTTGAATCCCTTTGGATCGAACTATTCATTCCAAAGTATTCAAATAGACAAATATATATGTATATATATACATATATATATATATATAAATATCTGAGAAGATAAATTTTGTTGTAGTAAAAAGAAGGTCTTGGAGTTTTTGTACAAGGGAATAAAAAGAGACTCCTCAAAAATCAAACACTTAAATCATTAAACGGTTTTAAATCTAACCTATGATAATGTTTGTCTTGCATGCGTGCTACTACTGCCAATATCCAACTAAATATTATCGATATTTATCTGATCAGCGATAGATTATAACTTGTCAATCCCGAATTTAAATTATAATATAATCATTCCATTTACTCCTATTTTTATTACAATATGGGCCAGCGTTTTTATTTATCTACTTTTCCAGGAAAAAAATCCCTATTGCTACTTATTCACGTGATCCTTTTCAGTTAATGTAGAAACTGTTATTTCCTTGAAAAACATTACTCAATTTTTAAAAAAGAGTAGATCATGAAAAAGGTCCACTTTTTCTTAGGTTGTTAGGTTCAGGTCGAATATTATGCCCTTTGAAAAACTACTCAATCATCAATATAGATTATGTACCAGAAAAACAATTACTTAAAGAATCGAAGTAATCCGAATAAATGTAGTGTGTTTTAAATATAGAAAAAGATCACAACGGTGAACGTCTATGAAAAAAGCTACTTTTAAATTTCTATTTAGTTAAATCAAATGGTCTTAAATAAGAGTCTTCAATTCTGGTTATCGCATCTTTACAATGTCTAACAATCACGAAATCTTTAGCTACATATAGATGGAGATATGAGTTAATCACCGATTACCTTCGGCCGAAAGAAATTACTAACACATACAGCTAAATGGTGAGAACCGGATTTTATTATTTACATATTTCCTGGAATGTAAATGACAATCCTAGGACAATACTTCAGTTTTCAAATTTTTCAATTTTTATCCAGTTTATGTGCCTAAAGAGTAAAAAAAAAATAAAGTTGACTAGGAATCATTGTTTTTTCGACCTTTAGGGAGAAGTGTGGTCTCTAGAGTCTTATAAATTAAGTTGAAATTTTGCAGGTGATTTTTTTTTGTAATCTACACACCTTGAAAAAGGACACCGTTTAAGATAAAAACCCCAAAATATTTCGAAAAATTTGCGAATAGTTTTAATTTTTCTAAATTGATAAATAAGTGATATTTTCTAAATAATATCTTATCTAAAAATAAGTAAATAAGTTGTAAATTTACTACTGCCTTGTTAAACTATTACTCTCTTATTAATTTCACTTATTACCCTCTTAAATTAAATGCTACTTTTATATTTAATAAAATTTAAAGTATTTACTCCTTCTGTCCCACACGAAGATTCAGCTCGTATTTTCACTTTTGTAAAATAAGTAATACGTAGTTCGTATAAAGCATGCAGTTAAGCACAAAATAGGTGGTGTTGAAAGGCGAAAAGCGCCTACGTTCAACGTATTGGGCACGAGTTCAAACTAAATATCTAACCGCTGCCCTCGTCGTTAATACAAGAAAAATACAAACAAACTGAGGTTCTATTTTACGTTCTATGTGAGGTTCGTACAAGATACTGGTGATGGGGAAGTCGCTCTTTGTTCTTTTAAGAAGTTAAAGGCTAAGAGAGAGAGAGATAGAGAGAGAGAAGTGAGATAGAGGGGATAAGATGAAAGAAAGGGAGAGAATGCTTTTTCGGTTTCGCAACGAGAAACTCGGCGAATCGTATTTCGAACCTAAGAGTTAGGATGCAAGCTAAGTGGGCGACGTACCTCGTCAGTCCATTCGAAAATCTATCCTCCGACGCCACCGCTTCACCTCCTTGCGCAATTTCATTTGTTGCTCGTTTGCTAGTACTAGCTATGCTCTCTCTTTGTCTCTCTCTCTCACTGTCTTCACTGCACCATTTCTTTTCCAAACAGCAACTGTACTTTTTCCAAAACCTCATCCCCAATACTGAACCCCCTATGAATGTATCCCAGGGATTCCGTCCATCTACATGGTATGGCCAGAGATCATTTGTTGCCGTCACTCGTATATCTCCACACTAATCTCCTACCTCCAGACAACTACGCTGTCGCCCTCGTCCGACATCTCCAGTATTTCCCCCTCTTCCTGGCTCCACTGAGAAAACGCTCTAGTGCTTCTGATGCATTGTCGCTTGTGGTGACAACGGCGGTATAAGGAAAAAAAAAGAAATTTCGCGGAGTCAAATCGAGAATAAAAGCAAGGCCCTAAGTAGGAAACGTCCGGCGAAAGGAAACAAGCTCTGTCGCATAGTAATATAAACTCAAGAGGCTATAAACATGATTATCATTGGAAAATGGATTTTTAAAATAGTTTATATGCACGGAATATAAATACTTCTGCATAAAATAAAAAAATTGAACGTCAAATATAACTCCGTTAAGTTTCCACCTTCTATTTTATATCCCATCCTGAATTTTAATTAAGCATGTGGGACTCAGTTTTCTATCCCCTTACTTCCAGACCTGTCTTTATTGCGAGATGTCAAATTTTCTTCTGGTAGAGCGCATTCATTCCCTGGGAAATTCCGTTCAATTGTTTTTATTCTGCTCTGATATACGAACTCTTTTACCCTTTTTCACTATTATAGCGACATCTACCCCTGATCTTCTGCCATAGAGTTTATTTAGTGCTCCAGCTTGCATTTTTCACCGCCTTATATGAATTAGCAAGCTTCCACTACGTATTTCATTCTTTATCTGCCGATAGATATAGGTAAACAAAACCAGGTATCAACATCCATTAGTATTTTCGCTATATGGTGCGTCGACGGCTGTCATTAGAAACTTTCACATCAAAGAAAAAAACCCACCTAATTTCTTTTATTAATGGACATATCATATCCTGTCCTTCATTTTAGCTTAAATGATGACTCTAATAATTACGGGAGAGGGCACATTCCTACCTTACTCTTTTTATCTTCTATACACCAAGTTTGTGTCTCTATGGTTTGGAACCACTTGGTCTTTATTCACTAATTTTACTCTCCTGTTTTTGGAAAACTTTCCTATGACTTTTATTTATAAGTCATTTTCTTTTATTAGCAGTGTCAACTTATTTGCCAAATAGATAGGCACACTGGATATCCATTGTACCATTTTCATCTCTTCGCAGGTAACGATCAAATGTCACTTCGATTGCTGCTAACTGTCACAAACCCATACTTGTACTCTCACAACAAGAAATTTCTCCATTCAACATGTTTCACTTTCCTGTGCGTTAATCTCAAGATAGGGTATATTTGTACTCAAGCCCATATGAATACTTTTATATTATTATATCTTTTAATCAATCGATATTATTATTTTAAATTTTGTACATAGGTGAGTATTTACGATATTCCTCATGAATGCATATAAAAATCTTCCGCAAGTATAAGCTCAAAACAATAAGTGTCTCATTTTTATACAGCAACAAATTCATCTTCTCCCTCGAATCTTTGATATCGTATTTTTTAAATTAAATAATATCACCATGACTTTCAGTTTACTTAATACCGTCTTAAACTAAGATTTTCACCGTTCACGCGCCAGACTGAATTAATTATGTGATTGTAGTATTCTTTCCTGTGGGTATTCTCTATTATTTATCATTATTCTTTTACTATTTTCCAAGATAATTCTGTACCTCCCCGACTGCCCTTTAAGCCCTGTTACTTTCATTTCTTGGCCTTGAACGTCGATTCTCCTTTGGTCCACTTTGAACCCCCATGTAGCTATGCCTATTTTAACATCCGTTGCTGTTTCATGGGCTCTCGGAAATGGATATCTATGAAATGATAACAATATTTGTAAGAATTCATACTTATTCGCATCGAGCAATAAAACAGCGGAATCCACAAGCAATATGGTCAAGGCAGTCATTTGCACGTTCTCCGCGCTCCAATACCGAATACTCTTAGAGTCGCCTGATATGCTCATCACTTGTTCGGACAGCAATAGACCTTCGCTGGTGAGTGACATCAAGGTTCTTCGAATAACGGCGCTTATTGCTACAGAGGATTGCTTTAGCCTGCTTCAACTCCCACTACGCACTAAAAGGAAGTTATTTTCACCATGAGTTTTCTTCAAAAATTTTTATGCTAAGGAAGTAATAAACTATTTATAAAGTATATGCAATCAAGATTTGAGTTGATACGATTAAAAAGATGTAGTATTGATCTTTACTTGAAAATAAGGCGAAGATGAAATTCACGTAGGTCATCTGAAGCCGGTGGCAGCGGGGTAACGTCCTCGTCTGCCAATCCGAAGGTCGCGGGTTCGAATCCCGACTAGGTGGATTTTTCAATCTCCACCTAGGACATGGATGTGTGTTTCGTCTTTGTTATTAATAATGTTATAGTTCCCAGTGTTATTGGCCTATTAGTTCTGTTTAGGGTGATTGAAAATAAATAAATGTCAATGGGGATAAATGAAAAAAAAATCATTATGTATTCCAGTATTTTGAAACGTGGCTAAAATATATTTTCACGAAAGGGTCAACTGCACACGTCTAAAAAATGAGTAATTTAAACACTTAATTGACAAGCCATTTTATAATTTCATTCACAGAAAGTTCACAATAAAATTACCATTTTATTATGAATTTTATAGTTTGTTTACATTTATGAAAGACGTCACTCACTTGAGAAAATTTGTAAGGAGTTTGCTGGGGTACCCTATGAGAAACTAATTTCCAAGAGTTTCACGGCGACCTGTGACAACAGAAGTGCCTTAAGCGATGATGACGGAGTAAAAGCTCCCTCTTGTGGGACGGCCGTCACCAATTAATTAGTATTAAAGAAAGCCCTGCATGACCGTGTTACTAGTGAAACACATTTCTGCTTAGTTCTCAGCCCTTAACCTGTTCCAGTCCGTAACCTACGGTTCCTCAACCAACAAACAACACTTCGTGGGCCACGTATACGTTATAACTGGAATTTTTTTTCTACTTTGCCTTATCTCTTAGCCTCTTGTCTTTCTCTATCTCTCTCACCCACTCCCTTTCCAAACCCGGGCTTCCATTCCATTTTCCGCGACACACAAACACAATCCGCCTCGCACTCAAGAGAACCTACGCTCGAGATAACGCCCGCCCTCCAGTTGCGCTGTGGGCGCGGAGGAAATCTCTTTGAGGCTTTCCATGCGGGATATGCGGGGTATGCCATTCGTCCTTCCCCGTTCGCTCTCCCAAACCCCCACACCACTCCGCTAACAACTCCGACCACTCCACCAGAGC
>WURS02032488.1:0-11555 GCA_011762765.2 Rhinocypha anisoptera | reverse complement strand
CAAGTCAACAAACGCGGACGCAGAACCCGATAATGCCGAGAGCACTTGGACGACGCCGCGAAAACCTTCGTACCAATTTCTTACGTTTTATCCACCTCTATCATCAACTGACTTATTTCAAGTTCCGGTATACCCAACTGACTTTTATTGCAAATAGTTTGTACGCTTGCAGCATGGCGGAGTAAAATAATTCCAGCATCTCAATTGTCCTGAAAACACTGAACGTGAACCTCAACTTGAGTTAATATATTTTAATTCACCTTTTATGTCAATCTCATTGTCCCCCACGATTGTGAAATTAGAATATAACTATTGGAAAAGAGTATAATAATGATGGAATCATTATTCAAATTAGTAATAATTAATTGGATCTAGACTAATGAAACTTTCTACCTTCAACACACATTCTATAAAAACACACCAATGTGTTCAATAGTGTTCAAATTCGTGGCCTGCGAATCGGTGGACAAGCAGTCGGTGCGGTAATTAGTGAGGCTGAAAGGCAGGCGGACGTATGGTTATTCACGAGTGTTTTAGTTTATCATTCTAACAGAAAAAGGGTCCTCGGTTTCCACCTAAAATTTCCCGTGCGCGGACTGCAGAATTTACCTGTCCATCGTAAATCGACATTGTCTCTCGTCGTTAAATTTCGTTCTTATAGTGTATGTCCTTCTGTTCTCATGAATCATTGGCACAGTCGAGTTGGCATAAGTTTCCACTACTCTTAAGCTAATTGCCTGACATGCTCAATTCTCTTACGGTGCAACGAATGGAATGAATTAATTGTGGCACGGAGTCGCTGCTTCGTGTGTGCACCGAGATTAACGAGTTCATCGACGCCCTGGTAGGCGGGAGTGGAGGACGCAGAGCAGATCTCGAGTCGTTCCCCTTCGGAAGTGTGGAGTTGACTCCGACACAACAACGTTTCTTGATGTAAATTTTTGGAGACCAAGTACAAAGCCGCGAGCGGTGCACGGGGGCGTGATTCTCAAATTGGCTGCACCCCTCGGAAATGACTTAAGAAATATATTTATGCCTTTAAGCTGTAGAATTTTTGAAATTGATTTATATTACAGCCTGATCCACCAGGTTCACACCAGAGTTCCGTTCAGTGATTAAAAATTCACCAGCTTACTCAAAATTTAAGCAGACGAGTAGAGTAAGACTCCACCCTGCAGGTCCAAAGATTCCAATGGCGTAAAGTAATCCTAATTATTTGATTCGTGATATCGAGTTGCTATGGTTCGTTAGTCTCTTCTTACTCATCCACTGAGGGTGAGAACTCGACACCGCAGCAGTATATTGTTTGAGTCGCTCTTTGTGCATGTTTCAATCAGTTCCCTTTCTTCTTCCCCACCCCTATCAACTATTCCAGTCTTTAATTGGTGTTCCTCTCGGAGGAGTGGATTTTTCCCCGTCAAAACTTGTTTTATTGCCGCCGTCAAAGGATCGTTCCCGACGGACCCTACGTTTGCAAAGGACGTCTCTCCGAACTTCCCATCTTTGTCTTCTCATCGAGATCCTTTGGGCTCATTCATTTCTTTCCCTCTCCCATTCTCTCCTCCCCCCGCCATTCCATTTTTCATTCGGGAGCCGTTTCTTTTTATCACCGCGTGTTATCTTCCGAGACCCATGTCAACGGCTTCTGCTTCCACGATCACTTTGGGAATGCAAGGCGCGGTTATTTACAAATTATCCCTCATCCCTCGATTGAGGAATTATGGCTGTTCCGCCAATTGTGGGAGGTATTGATTCGCCTGTCACGAGTCTCAGTACATACGTTAAGCGAAGAAGATCAGAGTAGAGATGCGGGTATCAGATGACTAAGTTATGACGGTATATTTTCCCTGTAGCAAGTTAATTAAAAATGTTAGCTTCAGGTGCTTCTATTTGTAAAGTAAACCAAGCAACAATGACTGAAGAAGCGAATTAAATGAAAACGTTAAATGATATTTTTCCTGGAATATAAGGTTGTTTAAAGCTTTTTTTTGCGTTGAAAGAGATATCAATGACTGTCAATCGTCCACCGCACTTGCGAAAATCATTTACTAATGCAAGGTAAGTTAAAAAATACTTCATTTTTCAAGTGACCACCCTTTAATTCATTTAATAACGAAATTACACCGTAAGGGCCATCATGTGAAATTTATTTCCCCGGAGAGATTATTTTTTACGTTCGTTGAGGCCTTAATATTCAAGACATTTTATTTTTTTATATTATTAAACCATCTTCATGTGCATTACGACTCGACTGGTTACAATGGTGTATTGTAAAACTTACGATTGTAAACTAGTAAAAATTCATGTAAAATGTATTATTAAGAAAAAAATTAAAAAGTTGTGCTGAATGAAAATGGTGCGCAATTTTTTTTTAGGATGTCCGCTGCAGTCATGAATATCACCAACCCATCCCCATGCTAATTCGTGGCTAGTTTGAGCTTCAAGGTCGGGAGACAAGTGATAAAAAATCAGCCTAAAAGAGAAACCACGAAGCTGAGTTTATGACCGGATTTTTGCCGTCTGATTCCACAAAATACGTGTGATTAACACCTCCAAAAAATTCAAGATAATCTTGTCAAACTACCGCTTCATTATTTTTTTTTTGATCCCCCCGCCCATAAATAGCCGATCCAGTGAAGTTTGAATTGACCCTTTTAATGGAACCGGTCGTTAAGACACGGGTATAAATATAAAGATTGTGGATCGGCTCGACACCGTGGAAATATGTCCCTTTGCCGAGGTGAGTGGATGGGTTAATAACGCAGCCTCTATCCCACGCGCTGGGAGGCCACCTTCTTACCAGACGGGGGAGAGGTGAGATAGTGCGGAATGACCCGAGCGAGAGAGAGAAAGAGAGAGGAGGATAGACGTCAACGGCATCGATTTCCTCCGTATTCCTTCGCCTTTTCCGAGAAGTCTTAATATTTTTTTCCATCGAAGCGAAGTCTGCCTCTACACACCGTTCATCGGGGAGATTGTCTCTCTCTCCAAGCACATTTCCAGCCTTTTATAACGATTATATGGACTACGTAACTACGTGCTTCTCCCACACGTGCCTTCCCCCCCCCCTCTCTCTCTCTCTCTCCGCCTCCTCTTTGTGGGCGATTTTTGAAGTTTTTTTTACGGAAGGATGATTTAAGGGAATGGCATCTCGATACGAGGCGAGATCACGCGTGGTCGCGTCGCTGTGTTACGGGCAGGTGCGACCAGGGGTTGGGGATGAGAATGAGGAGGAGATTTCCATTAAACGAAATGGCCGGGAGGGAGGAGGGAAGAGCGGCCGTGTGATTTTTCCCAATATCGCCGCCCTCCTCTCTCTCTCTCTCTCTCTCTCTCTCTCTCTCTCTCCATACGCGTATCGTGATGGGACGTCGCCCCTCTCTCGAGGTCCCTCCTTATCTCAATCGTGCCTCCTCCCATTTCCTCTGTCTTCTTCTTCTCTCTCTCTCTCTCACCTCCCAACTCCCTCGAAGCGTCAATTGAAATCCCTTTTAAAGTTCCCTCTCCCCTCTCCAACGTGCTAGCCTTAATTTTATAACAAGTTTATTTCTATTGGTGTCCGCGCGCGGTTCGTTCCTCAAGAGCTTCCCACTCAGTTTCTTCCAACGTGTCCGACACGTTTTATTTTTTTTTCCACTCCAGTCAGTTCAGTTTAACTGCGGCATCTCCATTGCTGCGCGTGCTCTTTTCTTCCTCTGCTCCCCCCCCCCCTCCTCCTTCCTCTCTTTTTCTCTCCATCCCTCCCTCCCTCCCGCTTCCCTCACCCTTATCCGGCCTCGATATCTCAATTGACACTCTCCAATTCTCTCCACATGCGCTGGAAGCTTCGCTGGCCGCGTCGGGCTGGTAAAATTCATCGCAATATCCTCATTATAAACTTGTCGGGCCGTCGCGTTTCGGAGAAAATGTCCTTGCTCCGTGCACACAAGGTCAGCGGGGCCAGCGCGATCGTCATAAAAGAGCAGAGGGGGACGGTGAAGGAGAGTGGGACGTTGGCATATTGGGGTAAAGATGGAAATGGCAAGAACAAATGCAAATGAGAGGCATTCACTCCTCTAATCTCACTGCGAAGGGAGGTTTGTGCACGTCGGGGAAGCGGTTTGTTCCTGTCACATTGGGACTCGCGTGATATTTGCTCGCCCTCGTAGCAGGTGACATTCCGGTTGCTTCTGTGCAAGTGTATTTTTGCCACGCATAAGTGTGTGTGGTGATAAATATACGGATTAGACTCCCGTTCCTTCAGGGATGACTTGAAAGGGAGAGACTAGGATGGGGGCACTTGGGTTAAGAGTATATGAGTGAGATAAGGGAAGGGAAATGCCGAAATAATTTGAACATTTGTCTAAAAGAAATGCTAGTTTTCCTGGCGGTTTTCAAAATGATGAATTCCATTTTTGTATCAAAGACTTCCTTTGCAGCACGAGAAAAAAAACATACGGAAAAGGTACAGAAAATGTTGAAAAGCTAGAGTATCCAAGTTCTCAACACATTAATTCATAACTTTTTTCGAATTAGTTGGTTCAGGACTTGAAAAATCTTCTGAAGTGATAAATGTTCCAAAGTTAAAAAGAGAACCAAAACAACAAACTTATTAAGAAAAAAATTATAGAGATAGATCAATGACGTGTTTGTAAGATAAGTTTTATTGGTGTCGCACCCGTTAGCTACACTAACAATGCTGATTAACACATCAATGTTCCACTTGATTTCGGATGTTTTTACTGTTAACTGCTTTGCAATCGGAGACTCGAGAACCGTTCAAAACCATCCTAAGTAATACTGCTAAAAACAACATTCCTCTGGCATATTTCTCGTTTTTCGTGGCAGCCTTAAATTTCCGTACCTATCTAGGGCATTGGAAAATTTCATGTAACCTTTAGCTTTTGTTATCCCTCATTCTTGAAGTTAAAAGCCCATGTCCTGTCATATCATTTGAAAATGCTGTGGCCCGCTTATTATGTCGTGCGTACTTCGATCCTGTCGCAATGCGAGGGGGGGTCATATATTGTTCTCCGTCGGCCAGAACGCCTTCGCCTAGCGCACGCTATACTCTCTGGGGGATGCGTAATAGAGCCATCCGCTTCGGTGATTCACCCTCCTCCCACTCCCCGCACCTCCTTTCTCCCACCCGCGATATCTCACGGCGTTAAAAACGTAATTTGTAGTCCCCGTCATAATTACCCAAAGCCGTCCGTATCCACGTTTCGTTTTTCGCTCTCGCGGCGATCGATAAACACCGGATTTAAGTGCGGGGAATTTGCATAAAGAGTGCCGTCCGCTTCTCCCTCGCGGACGGGGGCACGCCGAATCTTAAATATTTATTCGGAGATGGGGTTGGGAGGGGTGTGTATGTATGTATATGTGCGCATGTGTGTGAGAGTGAGAAGCACTCCCAGTGGAAGTGGTTAGAGGTTTCAATTGAACCAAGAGAGAGAGAGGAGGAGAGAGAGAGTCTTAAGGCAGAAGAAACTATGCGGGGGGGGAGTCATCTTTCCTCTTCGCGTGGGACGACGGAGGGCAGAACACGATCTCTGGCCCTGGGGAAACATTTTTTTTAAAGACCACGGTCTGCGTAAAATCCCCATGAGACCCCTCCCCAATTCCCCTGCTTTCTCTCTCTCTCTTTTTCACTCGTGGTCGGGGGAAGATGTCTCGCCCGCCCCATTCACCGAACCCCCCGCGCATCTCTTCCCTCTCCTCCCAAGGGCGTCCCCGCCCGTCCGCCGGTCCGTCCCCAATGGCGGGGGTGGGGGGAGAGAGGAGGCGAGGGAGCCACGTGTCCATTTGCTGCTCATCGTGCGCCGTCTTCCCGGCGCCCGCGTGACCGAGCGATCGGACGTCACGAGTGGGAGGACTCTGGACGAGATTGGACCCTTCGATATCCTCTCCTCCTCTGAATATAAAGAGAGAGAGCGCCCGCCGTCCCAGCTTCTATCCGGAGTGCATAATACGCGCCCCTCCTACGTTCACCCTTTCGTCCTAGCATTTATAACACGCTCCCACCGCGGTCAGTCCCTTTGTCAGCGTGCGGATCGGAGTGTAAATGAGATGGGCGACCCGATGATGATGATTTCCCCACGGGGAAATGTGAATATATTATGATCGGTGTTTCGGTCATATATAAGCACTCGATTGGAAATAGACCCCTCCAAGAAGATGCTAGGCACGGGGAAGAGATAACGAGTGACAGGGACAAATGACGAATACGGTAAACTGTCTCCTGAAAGACCTTCGACGGCTCTGAAGAAAGTCTTGGTGAATGTCCTTCGAAAATGATGTTAAAATTGAGTCCAAATGACATATTATTAATAAAATGTAATTATCTTAATCAAAATATGTTACTCGTTAGAGGTTTCTTTATTTTTCTTTCGGTTTCATCAATTTTCTTGCATATATTTCGGTGTAATAAATGGCTGAAACGTTGCTTTTATATGAATAAATGATGGATGCGTTTACCGCAGGTTAAGAGGAGGTTTTGCTAGGGTTTAATTTGAAAAGGTGATCCGTAATCTAATGAGTAGCATAAATTATAGTTTAATTTATTTGGTAAAGTTAGTTTATTTTAGTAAAGCTACAGACTGCGGAGTGCAACAGTTAAAAATAAATTTCATCAATTAGGCAAAATGTAAGTAGCTCGCTTTATTGTGATTAGGTATTTTGGATTGGATTCCCTAATTAATTCGTAGTAGTAGTAATATGGACTTACAGGGCACCTCGACGGCTATGGTTATTTAACACACCTTCAAATCGGAGAAAACCCTATTGGAAGGACACCACCCATACGCTAGGCGGAATTGGGAACCGCGACCTTTGGGTTAACCGGCAATTGCGGTATTACCAGACTAACCTAGTTGGCGTCATTTCTTTTAATGTGGCGTCTAGTTTACTGTATTTCCATTATGAGGACCTGTTTCTTTCACTTAGGTGATTAAAATGTTCAGTGATATTCCTGTCTCTTATCTGGAGTGGCATGTGGGTATCACTTCTAATACTACTTGTCTGCCGAATGGGACGGCGACTTCTAGCGGTTTTTCTTGACTTTCATTAGGTGTAGGCTTAATGACTAAGGTTTATCTCCACTCTCCTCCGCTCCCTAGTTATTACCTCGCCAGAATCGCCATCTACGTGTACGCTAACGATATAAATCAACTCCGCTGTCAAGCATTAAAAATTAAAATTAGATAGTTGTTGAGAATGACCTCACTGAGGCAGGATTGATTTATTACTCAATTTTGCTCAGTAATTTGCGAATATTTAGTATTTTTACACAAAAATCTACACGAATGTGTGCTTTGGATTTCATTAATACAACTATTGGAAATATTCCTTTCTGAGGTATCAATTCCGAAGTGTCCTGTCATAGGTTCTCATCGTGCCAATGCGAAAGATTATTCGTTAGTTTTATTTGAAACATATCCCATTTTTACTCATTCTTTTGTAATGTTCACTCTTACAAAACCTACAGTGCAAACCACAAAACACGATTAACGTGGCACTGGTTCTATATTATTTCAACTCATCCAGGGGAGTGGAGTGAAGAGACATTTTCTGTCGCCATTTGTTCCTCAATACTATTCTGTTTCAAACGGTGGTTATTGTGAGATTCCAATAATAAGACCTCACTGCTGGTGTTTCTCATGTAAGCTTTAACATGGACGCCCATTGGTCAATCCAGCTTCATTTGAATCCGTTACGAGCAGAAGATAGTTATGAAGAGTCGCTTGAATAACCAACCCGTGATTTAGTCGCACTTGTAACCAAAGTAACGGGGGTTTCAGTCTCACCTGGAGTGTTCACGTTGTGCTCTATTGTTTTGAGTTCTAGGTTACCGTTGGAATTGATCATAGTGACCAGCAAGAGATGAAAAATCTTCAGTTCGAATTAAGTCATTGCATTATTCACTATTTTATGTGTGTATTAACCATCGTTGAAAACAAATTTATATGCGTATTCGACGTCGCTTTCTATATTATTATTATTATTAGTTTAGACCCTGTTGGATCACGCAAAGTTTATGAGTCAATTTTAAACTTACACACTTTTCACATTCATTCTTCGTGGATTCTTTTCCTCTCTTCCGTCCACCTTGTCCCTGGTTTCTCTGGGACTTTGTCCTCTGACGTCACGATCCACTGTTGTATCTTACTATAATAATGAAGCATTCTATTTTTTGAATCCCTGCGATTTACGTAAGATTAGTAGAAATAATTTTTCGCGTCATGCTCTACTCCTGTTAGATGTTTATGTGTATAAAAAAAATGTGTCCCTTGAATTGAAATTTACTTCAGTTTTGTAATTGCAATCGTTTTGGCTAGTAGTCGAGATTACTAATTTTAATTGTTTTCAGTACAGCTAAGTTTAACGCAGACTGAAATAACACATGATGGGAATACTACTGGCATTTTAAACTTTACATATATTATTTAAAAAAAAATGACACATGTAAAACTCTAAATTAGTGTTAATTTCTAATGAATATCATTCGATAGAATTTTCGTTGTTCTGTGTGTCATGAAATTTTACCACAAACTATGCCCAGATTTCTTGCAGCGCTAGTTTTGGAAAATTATATTTAAAAAAATGTTATACATATTTGTACTAACAAACATCGTAACCCGCCATTCGTTAAATTTTATTATCTTTTTTTTTAATTTACTTAATTACATTAAGTGAGCCTCGTCGTTTCCATACTTTTTAAAAAACTACAAAAATGAGAGATTTCCCTACAAAAATTTCACTTGTTTTATTGGTAATTCCATGGAGATTTTATCATTAATTGTAACTTCATTCAGGAAAGTTGTAAATTGTCACTTTCAGCGCCATTTTTGTTTTCAGCTTATGATTATTTTGTCCAAAAATTAACTATATTCTTTTTATACCGATGAGAAATATCTAGAGTAAAAAACTGTGGCTAGACCTGTGAAGTCATCTACATCTACATCTACATAATACCATGCAATTATATCCTGTCATCTGGAGAAGTGGTGCTTAAGGAAAGCGCATTCTCTAAAGCAGAGCGGTTGTGGACAGCATTGCAATATAAGTGGGTCGTGCGGGCATTATGAAGAAAATCAAAGTCAAGGATGTTCAATTGAGGACAGAATAGAAATTTCTCTTTATATTTCAAACCTGTTGAACAACAATTATTTAGAAAACTTTGTAAAAGCGATAAACCTGTCTTTTGTTTTATGAATCAAGCACTGTACGCGACTTCATTAAGCGAGCTACATTTGTTTTTTTGTATTTAATGAAATGAAACCACGGAAGAAGGAGGGGTGGGAATACAAACGTATTGCACATGAATAATAACTAAGTGTCATCTAAGAAAGTTTCGACCTTAACCGCCTCTCCAGTTTATACATATATTTATGCATGAAAACTATTGTTGAGATTACTAGATTGAAATTAATTCTTCGAAAATTTAGTTATTTCACGCACCATCCTCCGAAAATGGCACCGAAGATATGCAAGCTAAGAAATTGTAGCTTCTAAGGTGTTGGAAACATTGTCAACGTATAAGAATGAACATTTGACATATTAGCACTCACTTTGGACAATTCATAACGAGTTTATGGGAATGCGTGGAAGTCCATCTAGTTTCAGAATTGATGGGTTAGATGCCGAAGGTGTGACGATGTTCTGATTTGGGTCCAATGTGCAGTGAAATGAGGTATCCAAAATACCAATGGCATTTATTATAATTATTTATGTTGCGGCGGTAGTTTGAAGATATTATAATTCCGTCTATGTGAAAGACGTAAGCCCTTTGTTCCGTATATAAAAGGACGGGTTTGACCCCTTCGTCACTCCTCTCATATTCAAATAATGACGCCTAAGTGGCGCAATCACCGACGGCCACATTCATTCTGCCAATTGTGACAATCTCTCGCCTCCTTTTCTTCCGAGTAGAGAACGTTCCGATCGAGGCGCCGGACAATGACACCGCATTGGCGTCCGAGCAAACGGGGCTGCCGGCCATCGTTGCATCGGATCCCATCCGCCAGCGCCCGCTCCCCACGGCGTACAGGAACGAGCCGTCGTGCCTCCAGCAGGGAGGGCTGTGCATCAAGAAGGACGAGTGCCCCGCCGGCAAACTACACGCTACTTCCGGCCTTTGCCCCAAGCAAGCGCATCTCGGCGTAGAATGCTGTCACGGATGTGAGTTTGGGTCATTGCCACCAAACGATTACTCGATCGCTGGGTGAAGGATAATGTACTCCTCTCTCTCTCGAAAGAGCGTGGTTTTTAATCCCGTGAAATCATAGGCAACGTAAAGTCCAACCTCATTTTTTATATTCAATTTCTGAGGATTAAGGATTGTAATCACTTATGCTACGCTACATCTTCCGCTTTTGGAAAATTTTGGAGTGGGGGGGAAATGGAATTGCTACCCTAAAACATTGTATTTCCGAGGATAGGAGTCGGTCTACGAATAACGATGAGGCGCATTTATATAGTCCGAAGTACAAGGTTCTTTCAGCGGAGTAATATTTGCGTATGTGGTTCAGGGAAATTAGTTTATCGTTTTTCAGTAGACTTGATAAGATGCTCTACAGATTATGAAGGGAAATATTTTTGTGAATTTCTTTTTCTTTAATTTCCCTAAAATATTAATACAGTACTCTAATACGGGGCTGATATTATTTTCACCCAAGGGTTAAAACGGAAAATAGTCAGTTAGAATTGTGAAGTTAGATTTAACCGTGTTTCAAAGAACGCCAGTGAATCAGAATTAGTACTTCAGTGTCCCTTCGGTCTCAAGGGGATTAGGATTATTAATTATTCATAAATAAATTGGTTATTTTATTACCAAGAGTGTGCTCTTAATCTTCGAAGGGCAGTATATAATTTTATGGTAAGGAAATTTACCATCGTTTTTGGGTAAAATGCTACAAAATTGAGAAATATTGTAACTTGTAACGAATCCGAGTGTAGTATTACATAAAATAATTCATATAGTCCAGTCAATGGGTGAAATTCAGAACTTTAATTTGCAACCGGATGAGAGGCGTCCTAAGTTGTAGGCAGTGATAAATTGAACATGCCTATATACTTTTAAACATCGAAAAATTGTGCGTTAACAAATGGTGGGGTCTAAAGTTGGCTAAAACATGTTTTTCGTTTATGCAAGCCTCGGTATCGTTTTTAGAGAGTTGAGTTTCAGTACCTTTTTTAAAGATATTAATAAGACCTACCATTTGAATCAAGTTTGATTAATTTGGTCGATATTTTATGTAAAAATGCCGAAAAACCATCGAAAATGGCTGTTTTTTTTGTAATAGATAATTTACTTATATTTATCTCCTCTCCGCCAGTATTAACCAGCGTATTCAAACGTTGACTCGGTGCGTCTGTCCGCGAGATGCTAACCTCACCACTATTTCCCTCGTGTCGCCGGGAGTACTGATGATTTTATACAATGTTTTTAGCAATAACGACCAATTTTTATTTTTAAATATGTATTTAAAATAAAATATGTACTAGGAAAATCTTGGTGGCGGCGAAGCGCATTTCACATATAAACAAATAAACAGATATAGTTGAGAACAGAGACA
>WURS02032477.1:0-11555 GCA_011762765.2 Rhinocypha anisoptera | reverse complement strand
CCCCTATCCATTCTGTCTTTCCTGCTTGGCTCTCTTATCGCCATCCTTCTAATAAACGGGCAGGAGTGAGGGTAAGGGAGTAGTCGCCTCTGACTACGCCCCCGTCGTCCACACCTGGACCCCCCCTCCCACCCTCCCTCCCCAACCCCACCCCGAACGCGTGGATCCCACAACCCAGGTTGTCTTTATAGAGGGCAGCAGACGCAGGGGGTTGGGGGTCTGCGCGAGGGAAAGAAAGTAGGGGGTTGGCATGGTGGGGAGTCAGAGAAAACGTGTAAATGTGAGACATAAACCGAAGGCTGTTTGGTGTCAATCCTCGATCGAACGTGTTAAAAAAAGGGATTGGGAGGGGAACCTCACACAAACACCGCAATCAGTTTTCGACGGGGGCGTGGCTGATAGTAACTGCCGCGCGGCGACACTCAATCGCGACAGAGAACCTTATCAAACATCCTACCATTAGGTAGACTAATTCCGCCGTTGAGGAACCAGGGACGTCAAGGAAATGATCATAACCCATTGCCACATAGGCGGGTGGACCAACAGAAGCAACATTAAAGAGAGATGGTGGGTTAAAACAGATAAGTTAATCGATTCGTTTCTTCCTTGAACGACGACCGACCACAAAACGAATGGAAGGAAAGACCAATAAAAACAAAATGACAACTCCCACTTAGAAACCGCTAATATTTTTTAAAGCAAGTGTCCTTAAAATCCTGCCACACAGATACCTTAGGAGCCACCTTACCCTAGGAAATACTGAAATAGAAGACTTAAGGTATTCACATATTTGATACATACATTTATACGATAGGCAGACTGAATTTGTGAATGAAAATCAGTACTGAGAATATTATTCGGGAGAAGTGTTGTAATTTAAGTGAAGGGCTTCCTCTGGTACAATAAATGGATTGTCATGATTAGGCTCGTGATGAAAGCCAAGGACAGCATAGTAGAAGTATATATGCCACAATGGACCATGAAGATGAGAGACAAAATTGGTCTACGAAGCTATCACTGAAATGTTGAAAAATGTAAAGGCAAAAGAGAAGGTATCAATTGTCACCATAGCTTATTGAAAAAGTGTGAACTAGAAAATCTGAAGAAAATAGTAAAAACTGTCAAGCAGAAAATAATGCAAAATACATCAAGAATGACTAAGGGCACTGAAAAAGAATTAGAAAACACAAGTAGGTACTATGCTAACAAGGGAAAGATCGGTTACTGATAGAGGCCAAAAAAAAGCTATGGGTTAACAAAAAGATGCTAAGAAGGAAGTATGGATCACAAAAGAATAATAAAATGATGAAGGAATTTCACAGAAATCTGTAGCCATTTCTATTGAGAAGTATAAAATATAAGTATAAAAAAGAAGATGTTCTGGTCCTTAGGATTCTGGTAGCGAGGAGGATGGAAAAGGATCAAAAGATACACACCATATATGTGGATTTGAAAAAGGCATTGGATAATGTTGATTGAAATTTAATGCATCAAAAACTGAATGATCAGGGATTGCCATTTGATGATAGCAAAGTCAGCCACAAACTCTATGCAAATATGTTAATCATACGCACAGCTAGAACTGGCAGTGAAGATGCAAAAATTAAAAAATGTATGAGGTCAGAATGCCACCTCCCACCTATTACCTTTAATGTCTGCATAAAAGGATGGGCTGAATTACCATTTTACAAATCTGCACTGAATTTTTCCCATGTTTATAAAAGACAGATGACAAGGCTTGGATATTTTATGAAATTACTATTCTGTTTCAGGCAAAATTGTATCTTAACAGTCAGAGCATTTGTAACAACACTATGATTTTTCTGAGTGTGATTAAATTCTCACAGAAAAATAAGAGCAGGATCATCAAAGTGCAATATGAAAGGAAAGAAAATCCTTGAATACCAATTGACATGGAGTTTTCCCAGCATATATGTTGAGTGAATTCTTGGGTTGTGGCCCAAAGGTTCCATGGATCTGTTGACCTGGTGGAAGAACTGACAAGAATACACACAGCACTATAACAACCATTAAGTTTAGAAAGAAATTTGTTGGAGATGCGAGTGATTCTCAAAGTACCAGAAAAATTTAATCCTGAAATAATATAGCCAAAGGAATTCACTGCTATAATATAATGATAAGGGGAAGGAGTGAAGGAAGGAATTTTTTCATGAGAGAATTTTTAGCAATATACAGCAGAGTGAGGTGACCTCAGGGAGGAAACAAATTACAAATTATGAATATTTGAATATTTAAATGATGTGTTTGAAAAAAATCAGAAAGTGAGGGAAAAGAATTATAGCAATGGGGTGAAGTAACATAAAACATTGTATCATTGACTAAGCCTGCCTTTGGATTCCCCATTTAGTTTCAAAATTTTCTTTAAAATCCTATTTATTACATCTGTGAGCTAAATGTATAAAATATGACAAGTAATTCTGTAACTTGGTCAATTTCTCCCAGTTTCAGACTTTTTTCACAAGCAAATACTACATCCTCTTCCAGAACATTTCCATTATTATCCAGTCTCTTACCCTGTTGTGAACACCACAATTTCTTTTCTCAACCTCCTGGCTACAGAGTACCCCTTGATACTCAGCACTTTGAAGTAGATACTACCATAGCTCTATGATACTACTGTCAAATGACCATAGTTAGGGAAATATGATGCAATAATTATACATATTCTATCAGCTTCTAGTGTGGATACATTTTTTTGCAGAGTCGCTAGATTATGATCTAAGTTACAATAGTGAAATGAACTACAAAATTGTTTAAATGAGTTTCCCATAAACTGCCACAAATAGGAATTAGTACATTAAAAGTTTGGACATCATGTAAAAAACATAATCAAATAATAAAATTCAAGAAGACTCACAAAGGCATTATTAATACATTGAACCATTACAATTTAACCAAGTGAAAGTACAAGATAGTCATACTAGCCATCACCTTGGGAAAAGTTGAAGTCTTCCTTAAGAGCATAAGCCTATTAATAATATACAATGGATCGATAAAGTTATAGTATGAAGGGGAACATGCATCTAAGGTGCACAGTAGGACTGACAAGGTGTTACAGAATTGTGGATCACACTTTATGGAACTTTTATTATACTGAGTGAGAATATGTTTACTTACTCCTCATCAGCATGATATCACCAATAAAATTCATTCACAAATCATCTTCATTTTCTTTAAATAACTTTAAAAGTCGAAAATGAATGGGCAATGGTTTTAAAGAAACATGCTCAACTATTCCTCCGTGTTCCCATAAAACCACAGTATTCGACTCTTAAGGTAAGTTTGACAGTAGAGGAAAATGTTCATCTAGCACTCAGCCCAAAGGCACATGGAAATTCACACCTCAGGTAGTGTGGAGCCAGAACCTTCCCATGTATCATCACCTATGGTTTATCAGTAAGATCTGGTACCTAGCAATTCACTCATCTTGGATGTAGTTAGTTTCCAGCAGCATCACCAGGACTTAAACCTGGGTCCCCCATTCAGTAGCCAAACCCTCTACTCAATGGGCTACCACAAGCTCCATTTTTCCAGAGCATTTTGAAAATGTATAAATGGTCATAATATCGAACAAACAATAGCCATTCAAATTTCAACTCACCGTTGCTGTTCTTGTTTCATTTTTTCTTCCTCCTCTTTTGCCCTTGTTTCCTCAATCAGTCTCTTCTCCTCCTCATATTCCCTTTTCTTTTCTAAATCTTCCTTCCTAAAATGTGCAATTTATACACATAATTCAAACAGCTAATAAAAATTACAGCTTAGAAAGGTATCCCATTGACTATTACGAAGCACTTATTTTAATTTCCCAGAAAATGTATCAAATAGCAAAGTGTTTTCAAGATCTTAAAATATAACCTTGTACACATTTGATTTTTAAACATATTTTCTAGCAGTGAAATAGACAAAGTTAAAAGAAATCCTTAACACTTAAAACATGATATACTAAAGTGCTCTGAAAATATTTTTATTATTTAAAGTTTGTTATCATAGGATGGATGGAATTGAAACCTCCACCAATACTGCCCCAAATAGGCTTTTAATATCACAGCAAATACAAAATTTTAAGGATTCTACTTCCAGCAAAAAATATTTTTTGTACTAAAATGTATCTCATAGACAGAGATAAAAACTATGGAAAAAATATACATTCCAGTAAATAACTCACATTTTCCTCTCCTTTTCCTTAATATCCTGCACATGGGCTGCAATAAATGGTTTAAATAGGCTACAAAGATTTACCAACAAATCCAAAAAATTGATCATGGCTTCCACCTCAGACATATCACCGAGTGCCTGCCACGCCAGTCTGAAAACGCAACCATTGTAAGTTTAATTGAAAGTGAATATGACTGCAAACATTAATTATTTCAGAAAAAAAGTTTAAGTGACCTCCTATCCTTTCCAATGACATCGAGAACTCCCAGGGGTGGAAGACTATCAGCATTGAATTTTCCATGACTAACTTGTTGAGTGTAGGCAACCAATTTTAATTTATCCTTGTATGACAGCTGCAGAGCCTTTCCTACATTTTCTGAAAATGTTCAGTGATAAACATGACAAATATCAAATTAGAACTAATATATTGAGTCTTCTGAAAACAGTCATTTCAACAAATTGATGCTAAGAAACGTAGGCTCTATATTATTAAGTATTTTTATTCCTAAATCAATTCAATAAATATTTAATTTTGTCACCAGAATAGAAAAACTGATCATCTATTGACAAAAAATCTTAAGAGAAAGAAAGAAAGTTTGTTTTTTTTTGGGAGTACAAATATATGTTCCCGATACATGAGATTTTATTTTGTGTTAATGCCAAATAACTTCAAAGTATTTATGAAAAGTAGCAACTTATAGCTTCGTAAGGGATTTCATTGTTCGATCAAATACGTCAATACCTTTGTAAAACTTTAAGCCAAGACGATATAAGTCTTTCAATTCTAGACCAAACTCTTTCAAAAATTCTCCATCGACAGAATTCACTATTTTCTCTTTTTCAACGGATCCTAAACGGTCTTCTTCATTCACTGGTTGGGTAACCTCCCCATTCGCCGCCATTACTATATCCAGTTTAGTACCGATAACAGGGACATTTAACACCACTTACTCACTGTAAATGGTAAATCCCTCAACAAAGGACAAATAAATATCACAAAATTCAATTAACATTATTACTGATTACGTAACACAACATCAGACACGACTGACAAAATAATACAAACAGAATGAACAAACTAAAATGTTCGCTACTAGACTGTCATTTATCACGAAAACAAGACGACGACGTCGCTATTTTAGTTTATAATTATTAAGGTAGATGGGCCTATATGTAGTGAGTGATCGTAGCGGGATTTTAATGTTATTTAACTCATTTACTTTGTTACTGGTTTATAATTAACGCTCACAACTTTTCACATCCGTACAAATGTTGTAATTTTATCTTCCAATGGTAATAAATACTTCTCTGTCATACTGATATGGGGTATCCAGGGGGCTTTATTGTTTTTAATCCACGTAAACGATCTCCCCTTGTGTTTGAATCGGTTAGGCAACATTAAATTATTACTATATGCTGACACAAATTCCGTATTATCCTCTCAACAAGAAATTCATTAATTAAAAAGTCCAGACTCTTAACTACCAATATTCACATATGGTGTATGGATAATCCTTTGTCACTTGTACATTCAACTCAAATGGTCTGCTTTTTCATATAATAAAAATCAAATTGAAAGTCTGGCACAAATTAATATGAAATCAATTGTAATTTTCTTGGTGTCTACCTAATCATGAATCTCTCAAGGGAACAGCAAATCAGCACTACCACCAAGTAGTAATAGGTACCTACCCACTACATTCTCACATAAGCAGCACAAGATGGGTAGAAATATTATCTAGAATTTGTACTATGCTGATTTTTATTCACACATTTAAATAGCATAAATATTTGGGGCTTCATGCCTTTCCATTAAAATTGGAAAAATAGAGTTATATGGATTATTTATGGTTCTTCATAGCCAAAAATCCTTAATTATGATTGTATTGTGGCTCCAGGCGAAGGATTCAATTGTGCCAAAATTCAAACAAATTTTTCTCAGAAACAATGAAATGCACAACCATAATTCTGACTCAGATATTGATCTGAATCCAAAAAGTCTTTCACGTCGCACATTTTGGTCAACTACGAGTATGAGGAGTGTCCAGAATGTTGTTTACCTGTAATGTTTTCTCATCCATCCTTGAAGGTCTTAGGCAATTGGAAAAATTGAGCAGGCAAGCAAGCTACTTTTATGAGGGCTTGCTGAAACATTTTAAGTGTTTCCATGCCCATTTTTTTTACTCAAAACTTTGTCACATAATATTGTTCAAGGCGATGAACCATTTTTCCATGTGATGCATTACTGAAACAGTAACCTAAACTAGGTACCTGTTCACTCTGAAAGCTCATAAGTATATTATTTGGGTCTGTTTCCCAATAAGGGCTTAACCCTCAGCGATCCTGTATCACTAACCTCATTTACAAAAAGTCAGATGACAACCAGAAGCAATGCTGGATCCTTAAAACCAAAATCCAAGTGGCTAGGCCTCCAAAACGGTGTTCCTCATCTCCACATCCACTACCAGGAAGCTGCTTAAACTCAAACTACATTCTATCTTCCAGATATGTTCTCAATCCTTTCCTCAAGTTGCTCAAATACTCTCTTTACTTCTACCCTCTGGTAGGTATAGCCACTGACACATATGCCTGTATTAGAACTAATGTGGATCAGCTTTTACTTATATCATTATTCTATCACTACTGTTCAAGGTTGACTATCCTTCTCTTTTATTATTCATAAATATTGTTAACTTACAGACTTTCCTCTCCACACCTATATGTGTTTTAAGTACCCTATAGCTATTGATCCAATAATCTCCAGTACCTTTTTACCTTACTTCACTCAACCCTAGTAAGTCTATTTTTCCATTCTTAATCTTTAATTTGACATTCTAACTTTCATGACAACCTTGTCCTAGTGTTCTAAATCTCTGTACTAATCATTGAAAGCTACTTCATTGTCACATCGATAATCATGATTTTGTTTTTCCATCAAGGATTAGATTCCTTTAAAACCACCTCACTAAGGAATGGATGAAACACAGACTAGCTCTGATAGATCTACCCTTTGGTCTATCTGATGTGGGTAAACCTACTAGGAACAAAAATTGCTGGTTCAGTCAGTTGCAGCTTTAGAGATCATAGGAACAAGCAAGCCCTTTCACCACATCAAGGTCATTTACCATGGGGAGGAAAATTTGTGTATTACAACCAAATGACACTAAAATATCTCAATCTACATTATATTTCTCCAGTCATTAATGCAACAACTGAAGGTTAATCTGAAAAGCATTTTCTGGAATTTAATACAGATGTGAACTTCATGGGTCACCTCTACTCTGATCACTCTACAAGAAGTTTCTAGTTCATCTTATATATAACCTCAGAACTCTGATATCTCCCCATCATTGTCCTTACCCTATCTGACTTTCTTGACAATAAATTGAGAAAGTAACAGTACAACTTTTTATATCAAAAACAATAATTTGTGATCATCCTCAAATATAACTTAATTCCTATTAGCCTAAGCTAGAGCAATACTATCACAGTGAAGTTACCACAATTTCACTAATTCCCCTGCAGGGAAGTTGCATTCATTATTACTTTATGATAGGCTCTTTAATGATTACATGATGAAAGTGTAGACTGATGACTCATGGGCATAAGATGAACTCTACACAAAGAGATACTATGTATAATCTCAAGTGTCATAAACCTTGGTGCAGTAAAAATAATATTGAACAATAGACATGACTAAATATTTATGCAGAATTATTATTTCCTAATAAGATAACTGCTGGGGTGAATAGAGGATCTTACATTGAGTGACAAAACCATTTTGAGAAAAGATATTTAGATATGTACATTGAAAACATAACTCAGAAAAATGATGACTGCTTTTAAGAAATTGGCAAAATATTCAAATGGTAGTGAGCCATTCAGTCATTGTGAGAAATATCTTTCTGTTCATTAAAGCTGAAGTCACACTTGAGCTGTTTCACCTTGTCCTCGTAACATTGGGCATGATTGAATAATGGGCAAAATCTATCCATGATCTGCCCAGTACTTTTGTTATTGCCTGTCCATGAGAATGCACTGAGGGGTTATACTACCTTTGCTACTCTTGTAATAGTCTGAGTATGTGCTCTGGTTTATAATTAAGAATATTTCATGTAAGGTAATTTGCTTGTTAAAAGGTAGCAAAGCATGATAAACTGAGACACCATGGTTGATTTCTGATTTTGCCAATGTTGTGACCTCATATGGTGAAGGTTGGTGGAAATTTTTACTGTGCAAAATCGTCACTGCAAACTTAAACCATCACAACTTCTTGCAACAATTAAAGCTCTAACCTCCCTTGATTGAACTGTACTCATTAACCACTTTAAATTTAAATCATTAAATAATGTAAATTTAATAAATATTGATTTTAAAAATGGATACTGTTGATTTATTTTATTTATAAAAGATACAAAATCAGGGCTACATAAAGAAAATGGTTAATTTTATATTGCTAAGAGTAAAATGTAACTTTACATTTAAATCACTAAATGATGGATTAATAGATCTTGGTTTTTAAAAATGGATACTAATGATTTATTCTAATTATAAAAAAATACAAAATCAGGGCTACATAAAGAAAATGGTCAATTTTATATTACTGAGAGTAAAATGTAAATGACAAATATACCATTACAGAATTTCTAAACATTTATAACTAAGAATCAAATGAACTAATTTTTAATGGTAATGTACAAATATATGTTTGTACATAAGGTTGATATTAATTATAACTTGTATTTAATTACAGCATGTCAGTCAAATAAATATTGGATGCATTGAACATCAAAAGTAAAATTACTAAATTCCCACTACTCATCTAAAACTAATAAAATATAATCAGATACAATACAGACACAGTCCAATGGTTCAATTAATAAAAACAAATAATTAGACCCTTAAAAACTTTAAGAGCATTACATATAAACATTTTAATACCAGACTTGAAAACTATTGAGGCACTTGTTTTATTTATAGTAGCCACAGAGCATGGGGGTCTGATAAAATCAGGTAAACTCCAATGATATGAATATCCAACAGGAGCTTGACACTATATAGCATAAAAATTTGTGGTCAGTCATTACAGCTTCTTCCGAATGGCACTCAGCTGCCTCATGCACATCTGCATATCTTCACAGTCTGCAACACAACTTTCCATTCTGTAAGCAAAAGAAAATATGTATGACTGCACACCTAGGTAATGGAATTTTTCATAGGATAGATTAGAACCTGGTTCAGGAATCTGTTTCTGACCACTGAATGAAGTTGATTTAATGTAAATACTATAAATTCATTCTAGACTCCGAAACTTTGTATTTGTAAGTGCATTTTTGCTTAGACTGAACATAAATTACAAGTGACATTAATTATAGAGAAATAAATTCAAACTAAATACTCTACATGACTAGTTTTTCATTTGTACACACCAGTAACAATTTTTTCTACTTCCTCTAGCACTTAGTACTTTGTTTCATTACATCAGTCATTTTCTTTGCTACATCAGCAGCCTTTGTATTCTTTGTTCTTTATTATTGTGGAATGATTACGAATTTATACACGTTATTGTTTAGCTAAATTGATTACGGTAATACTCTTCTCATACTTTGCTGCGAATTCTTTAATTCAAAAGTAATTTTCCTAGGCTTATTACAAATGTGACCACCATACACTTTTTTCATTCTTAGAAGCCGCAATGAGGAAAAAAATAAGTGAAAGTTAAAAAATTTAGGCAAAAAGCTTATTTTTTAAAGTACTAAGGCACAATAAGCACTATGACAAACACTATGTATGCCACTTTTGACTGACAACAACTGATATTTTGGGGTTGCCCATTGAAGTGATTGGCAGCCTTGGTTATGAACTGATTTACTGAATGCCAACAGACTCAAAATTTGGTCATTCTTACCTAACTATGGTATGAAGTTTCAGATAGTAAAACACTGCCATTCCACAAAACAATTTATTTTACACTACCATGGTTTCGCCACTGAGCATCATCATCAGGCAGAAAAAACTTCAGTTACACACTATATATTCATTAAATCCTAGGGGGAGGTTATGAAGAAGGGGGAAGGTGGGGTAAGCAAGCCTAGTGTGAGTCACCACAGGGCACAGTCTAAAAGCAGGTAGTAGGCACGGGAGTAATAAAGAGGTGGTAGGAATTTGCAGAGGGCAGGAGAGGTGAGACGATTAAGATATGGGAAGTTCAAGAAATAAATTATGTGGAATAAAATAAAATTGTTATGTGGAATAGCAGTGTTTTATTATCTGAAACTTCATGATGGAAAAATTCCAACAAGTAATGCCTGGAACTGTTTGCTAACTTTACTTAACTGATCTTTTATGCAAAGTTTACTATTTTCTTATGCACATTCTGATTTTATTATATATGACCATTGACTTGCCTTATGTCTGTATAGACATATGGGGCCAATAAACTATTATTATTATGGTATTTTACCTACTATGTAAAACTATGTTAAGTTTTGCAAACTTCAGTTCAGAGACCAAGAAAGACATTCATGTAAGAATTCTCAATTTTTTCCCAGTGACATAGATTAAAAACAAGAAATTTTGTAAGACTCTGAGATAGCAAACGTACTTCTCTTCAATTACATCACATGCCTCTGGTGACCAATCACCCTTTTTCAATGCAGTCATGCACTGAGTCGCAAGTGACTTGAAGCATTGACGCCTGGCAGCATTATGAGGAGGGTTATCCCAGAGTGGTGTGGCACGAACATAGGACCATGCAAGGAAGACATACTCCAACACAGAGTCCCAATGCTGACTGTCCACCAGTTGCCGACCTTGCTCGATCACACATTTCTAAAACAAAGAGATTGATTGGAACTGGTACATAAAAAAATACAAAAATGAATGAATGTGATACCTATTTAATCCAGATGAGGGTGGCTTCACAGAAAATTATGTTCATATCTTTCAACTTAGTTGAGTGACTAGTTTATAATGTTATTTAACACCAATTCCCGAAAGCTTTAAGCAGATTCATTATCAGTCTTGTAATTGTGATGTTTATGAAGTTTTAGAAGATGTTTTCAAGATGTATCCACCTTTTCCTCCGCCAAAACTAGAAGGGTAGTCTGAAAAGTTTCCAACCTCAACGTGAAGATGGCAGCACTCATAAATAAAAGCTGGTGAATTTTGTCGTTCATCTATTGACAGTTACTCATCAAAGTTTCAGCCATTTTGGAAGTGCAGTTGTTATGTAAAAGTCGTTAGAATGAGTTAATGTGAGTGTTTTTGTGAAAATGGACAAAATCCAGTATCAAGCTGTTACTAAATATTTGTTTTTGAAAGGCAATACGCCTACGCAAATCAAAGATGAGTTGGATTCTGTGTATGGGGACTCTGCA